>SZWC01000422.1:358393-376725 GCA_023375785.1 Penium margaritaceum
AAACACAGTGGTCAGAAACACATTGGTCAGAAACACAGTGGTCATAAACACACTGGTCAGAAACACACTGGGAAGAAACATAGTGGTTAGAAACACCTTGGTCAGAAACACAGTGGTAACAAACACAGTGGTCAGAAACACACTCGTCAGAAACACAGTGGTCATAAACACACAGGTCAGAAACACATAGGTCGGAAACACACTGGTCAGACACACATGGGTCAGAAACACACTGGTAAAAAACACACTGGTCAGAAACACAGTGGTCAGAAACACAGTGGTCAGAAACACAGTGGTCAGAAACACAGTCGTCAGAAACACACTGGTCAGAAACACAGTGGTCAGAAACACAGTTGTCAGAAACACACTTTTCAGAAACACACTGGTAAGAAACACAGTGGTCAGAAATACAGTGGGCAGAAACACAGTAGTCGGAAACACAGTGGTCAGAAACACGGTGGTCATGCCCACACTGCTCAGAAACACAGTGGTCAGAAACACAGTGGTCAGAAACACAGTGGTCAGAAACACAGTGGTAAGAAACACATTGGTCAGAAACACAGTGGTCAGAAACACAGTGGTCATAAACACAGTGGTAAGAAACACACTGGTCAAAGACACAGTTGTCAGAAACACACTGGTCACAAACAAACTGGTCAGAAACACAGTGGTAAGAAACACACTGGTCAGAAACACATTGGTCAGAAACACAGTGGTCAGAAACACAGTTGTACGAAACACAGTGGTCAGAAACACAGTGGTAAGAAACACACTGGTCAGAAACACATTGGTCAGAAACACAGTGGTCAGAAACACAGTTGTACGAAACACAGTGGTCAGAAACACAGTGCTTAGAAACACATTGGTCAGAAACACACTGGTCAGAAACAGAGTGTTCATAAACAAAATGGTCAGGGACACAGTGGTCAGAAACACACTGGTCAGGAACACAGTGGTCAGAAACACAGTGGTCGGAAACATAGTGGTCAGAAACACACTTCTCAGAAACACACAGGTCAAAAAAACACATTGGTCAGAAACACACTGGTCAGGAACACAGTGGTCAGAAACACAGTGGTCGGAAACATAGTGGTCAGAAACACACTTCTCAGAAACACACAGGTCAAAAAAACACATTGGTCAGAAACACTCTGGTCAGAAACACAGTGGTCAGAAACACAGTGGTCAGAAACACAGTAGTCAAAAACACAGTGGTCACAAACACAGTGGTCGGAAACACACTGGTCAGGAACACAGTGGTCAGAAACACACTGGTCAGAAACACAGTGGTCAGAAACACAGTGGTCAACAAGGCACTTATCAGAAACACAGTGGTCAGAAACACACTGGTCAGAAACACAGAGGTCAGAAACACACTGGTTAGAAACACAGTGGTCAGAAACACAATGGTCAGAAACACAGTGGTCAGAAACACAGTGGTCAGAAACACAATTCTCAGAAACACACTGGTCAGAAACACAGTGGTCAAAAACACAGTGGTCAGAAACACACTGGTCAGAAACACAGTGGTCAAAAACACAGTGGTCAGAGACACACTGGTCAGAAACACATTGGTCAGAACCACAGTGGACAGAAACACAGTGGTCAGAAACATAGTGGTCAGAAACACAGTGGTCAGAAACACAGTGGTCAGAAACACAGTGGTTAGAAACACAGTGGTCAGAAACACAGTCGTCTGAAACAAAATGGTCAGAAACTCACTTGCTAGGAACACAGTGGTCAGAAACATAGTGGTCAGAGATACACTGGTCAGAAACACAGTGGTCAGAAACACAGTGGTCAGAAACACAGTGGTCAGAAACAAAGTGGTCACAATGACAGTGGTCAGAAACACAGTGGTCCGAAACACACAGGTCAGAAACACAGTGGTCAGAAACGCAGTGGTCAGAACCACGGAGGTCAGAAACACACTGGTCAGAAAACACAGGGGCCAGTAACACATTGGTCAGAAACACACTGGTCAGAAACACAGTGGTCAGAATCACACTGGTCAAAAACACACTTCTCATAAACACACTGGTCAGAAACACAGTGGTCAGAAACACAGTGGTCAGAAACTAAGGGAGCACACCAAATCCTGGGTTCCCAAATCGGATTCGCAAATCCGGATCCGATATCCGTATTCGCGAATCCGAATCCGTGAAAATGGATTCGTCAAAGATTCGCAAATCTGTTATGCAAGTCTTTGAGGAATGGACGAGGAGAGGGAGTGGGGATGAGGGGAGGGTGGCGACTTAGAATAGACAGCAAGGAGTCCAGGCCAACGCCTCGCATGAGATAACCCTTCTTGGTAGGGTTATCGCATGCATGTCTATTGGCCTGTTGTGGACGGCGAGCCACGTCAGACTCATCACTGGCAGACAGGCTTGGTGCGTGTCTGAACAGGCTCGGAAACCACTAGTTGCCTTGGTGGGCAATCTACGGCTGCCGAGCCACATCAGGCTTGTCACCGAGCCTGTGGTTTGTCGGCAGTTGGAAAGCCAAGTTTGAACAGCCAAGATCCTGCCGTCGACGCATTGACAAGGACGAGCTCTCACCATCGCATACATTATTATGTGTGTGCGGCGACAAGGGTTGATCCGGACCACTGTCTTTTTTCATCAACTCAAAAGCCTGTTGCACAGACCCGTGAAAGGATTCGCAAATCTGTGGGGATTCGCAAATCCGGACCCGGATTCGCGAATCCGGGTCCAGGGTTGGATTCGGATCCGCGGATCCGGGTCTGTCCTGACATTCGGGAATCCGGCCCGGTGTGCATCCATATCAGAAACACAGTGGTCAGAAACACGGTGGTCAGAAATACAGTGGTCAGAAACACAGAGGTCAGAAACACAGTGGTCAGGAGCACAGTGGTCAGAAACACAGTGGTCAGAAACACAGTGGTCAGAAACACGGTGGTCAGAAATACAGTGGTCAGAAACACAGAGGTCAGAAACACAGTGGTCAGGAGCACAGTGGTCAGAAACACAGTGGTCAGAAACACGGTGGTCAGAAACACAGTGGTCAGAAACACAGTGGTCAGAAAAACAGTGGTCAGAAACACATTGGTCAGAAACACAGTGGTCAGAAACACAGTGGTCAGAAACACAGTGGTCAGAAACACAGTGGACAGAAACACAGTGGTCAGAAACACAGTGGTCAGAAACACAGTGGTCAGAAACACAGTGGTCAGAAACACAGTGGTCAGAAACACAGTGGTCAGAAACACAGTGGTCAGAAACACAGTGGTCAGAAACACAGTGGTCAGAAACACAGTGGTCAGAAACACAGTGCACAGAAACACAGTGGTCAGAAACACAGTGGTCAGAAACGCACTGGTCATAAACATACCGGTCAGGAACACAGTGGTCAGAAACACAGTGGTCAGAAACACAGTGGTTAGAAACACAGAGGTCACAAACACACTGGTCAGAAACACAGTGGTCAGAAATACAGTGGTCGGAAATACAGTGGTCAGAAACACAGTGGTCAGAAACACACTGGTAAGAAACACACTGGTCAGAAACACAGTGGCCAGAAACACAGTGGTCCGAAACACAGTGGTCAGAAAGACAGTGGTCAGAAACACACCGGTCAGAAACACACTGGTCACAAGCACATTGGTCAGAAACACAGTGGTGAGAAACACAGTGGTCAGAAACACAATGGTCAGAAACACAATGGTCATAAACACAGTGGTCAGAAACACAGTGGTCAGAAACACAGTGGTCAGAAATACAATGGTCAGAATCACAGTGGTCAGAAACACTGTTGTCAGAAACAAAGTGGTCAGAAACACACAGGTCAGAAACACCCATGTCAGAAACACAGCCGTCAGAGACACAGTGGTCAGCAACACAGTGGTAGAACACACGGTGGTGAGAAACACAGTGGTCAGAAACACAGTGGTCAGAAACACGGTGGTCAGAAACGCACTGGTAAGTAGCAAACTGGTCAAAACACAGTGGTCCAAAACAAAGTGGTAGGAAACACTGTGGCCAGAAACACAGTGGTCAGATAAGCACTGATCAGAAACAATGTGACCAGAACCACACTGGTCAGAAACACAGAGGTCAGAAACACACTGGTTAGAAACACAGTGGTCAGAAACACAATGTTCAGAAACACAGTGGTGAGAAACACGGTGGTCAGACACACGCTTCTCAGAAACACACTGTTCAGAAACAGAGTGGTGAGAAACACAATGGTCAGAAACACAGTGGTCAGAAACACAATGGTCAGAAACACAGTGGTCAGAAACACAGTGGTGAGAAACACGGTGGTCAGACACACGCTTCTCAGAAACACACTGTTCAGAAACAGAGTGGTGAGAAACACAATGGTCAGAAACACAGTGGTCAGAAACACAATGGTCAGAAACACAGTGGTCAGAAACACAGTCGTCAGAAACACAGTGGTAAGAAACACAGTGGTCAGAAACACAGTGGTAAGAAACACAATGGTCAGAAACACACTGGTCAGAACAACAGTGGTCAAAAACACACTGGTCAGAAACACAGTGGTGAGAAAAACACTGGTCAGAAACGCAGTGGTCAGAAACACAGTTTTCAGAGACACAGTGGTCAGCAACACAGTGGTGAAACACACTGCTGTGAGAAACACGGTGGTCAGAAACACAGTGGTCAGAAACACAGTGGTCAGAAACACACTGGTAAGTAGCAAACTGGTCAATAACACAGTGGTCCACAACAAAGTGGTCAGAATTACAGTGGCCAGAAACGCAGTGGTTTGAAAACTGATCAGAAACAAAGTGGTCAGAAACACACTGGTCAGAAACACAGAGGTCAGAAACACACTGTTTATAAACACAGTGGTCAAAAACACAGTGGTCAGAAACACAGTGGTCATAAACACATTTATCAGAAACACATTGGTCAGAAACACAGTGGTCAGAAACACAGTGGTCAGAGACACAGTGGTCACATATACAGTGGTCAAATACACAGTAGTCAGAAACACACGGGTCAGAAACACACTGGTCAGAAACACAGAGGTCAGAAACAAAATGGTCAGAAACACACTGGTCAGAATTACAATGGTCGGAAACACAGTGGTCAGAAACAATGGGTGTCAGAAACACAGTGGTCAGTAACACAGTCATCAGAAACACAGAGGTAAGAAACACAGTGGTCAGAAAAACAATGTTCAGAAACGCGGTGGTCAGAAACACAGTGGTCAGAATCACAGTGGTCATAAACATAGTGGTTGGAAACACAGTGGTCAGAAACACACTGGTCAGAAACAAAGTGGTCAGAAACAAAATGGTCAGAAACACTGTGGTCAGAAAGACAGTGGTCAGAAACACACTGGTCAGAAACACACTGGTCAGAAACACACTGGTTAGGAACACACTGGTCAGAAACACACTGGTCAGAAACACAGTGGTCAGAAACACGGTGAAAGAAACACACTAGTCAGAAACACAGTGGTTAGAAACACACTGGTCAGAAACACACTCGTCAGAAACACACTGGTCAGAAACACAGTGGTCATAAACACTATAGTCACAACCTTACTGGTCAGAAAAACAGTGGTCAGAAACACAGTGGTCTCAAACACAGTGGTCTGAAACACGGTGGTCAGAAACACAGTGGTAAGAAACACATTGATCAGAAACACAGTGGTCAGAAACACAGTGGGCAGAAACACAGTGGTCAGAAACACACTGGCCAGAAACACACTGGTCAGAAACACAGTGGTCAGGAACACAGTGGTCAGAAACACAGTGGGCAGAAACACAGGGGTCAGAAACACACTGGCCAGAAACACACTGGTCAGAAACACAGTGGTCAGAAACACAGTGGTCAGAAACACACTGGTCAGAAATAAAGCGGTCAGAAACACATTCGTCAGTAACACAGTGGTCAGAAACACAGTGGCCAGAAACACAGTGGTCAGAAACACAATGGTCAGAAACACAGTGGTCAGAAACACAGTGGTCAGAAACACAGTTGTGAGAAACACACAGGTCAGAAACACACAGGTCAGAAACACAGTGGTCAGAAACACAGTGCACAGCAACACAGTGGTCAAACACACAGTGGTGGGAAACACGGTGGTCAGAAACACGGTGGTAAAGAACACAGTTGTCAGAAATGCACTGGTAAGTAACACACTGGTCAGAAACACACTGGTTAGAAACACACTGGTCAGAAACACACTGGTCCGAAACACAGTGGTCAGAAACACAATGGTCAGAAACACAGTGGTAAGAAACACACTGGTCAGAAACATAGTGGTCAGACACACAGTCGTCAGTAAGCAAAGTGGTAAGAAACACAATGGTCAGAAACACAGTGGTCAGAAACACAGTGGTCAGAAACACGGGGACAGAAACACACTGGTCAGAAACACAGTGGTCAGAAACACACTGGTCAGAAAGACACGGGTCAGAAACACACGGGTCAGAAACACAGTGGTCACAAACACACTGGTCAGAAACACAGTGGTCAGAAAAACAGAGGTCTCAAACACAGTAATCAGAAACTCAGTGGTAAGAAACGGAGTGGTCAGAAACACAGTGGTCAGAAACACAGTGGGCAGAAACACAGTGGGCAGAAACACAGTGGTCAGAAACTCAGTGCTCAGAAACACACTGGTCAGAAACACACTGGTCAGAAACACAGTGGTCAGAAACACACTGGTCAGAAACACACATTTCATAAACACACTGGTCAGAAACACTGTCGTCAGAAACACAGTGGTCAGAAACACGGTGGTCAGAAAGACAGTGGTCAGAAACACAGTGGTCAGGACCACACTGGTCAGAAACACAGTGGTCAAAAACACAGTGGTCAGAAACACAGTGATCAGAAACACAGTGGTCAGAAACACAGTGGTCAGAAACACATTGGTCAGAAACACAGTGGTCAGAAACACAGTGATCAGAAACACAGTGGTCAGAAACACAGTGGTCAGAAACACATTGGTCAGAAACACAGTGGTCAGAAACACAGTGGTCAGAAACACAGTGGTCAGAAACACAGTGCTTAGAAACACAGTGGTCAGAAACACAGTGGTCAGAAACACACTGTTCATAAACACACTATTCAGGAACACAGTGGTCAGAAACACAGTGGTCAGAGACACAGTGGTTAGGAACACAATGGTCACAAACACAGTGGTCAGAAACACAGTGGTCAGAAAGACACTGGTCAGGAACACACTGTTCCGAAACCATCTGGTCAGGAACACACTGGTCAGAAACACGCTGGTCAGAAACACAGTGGTCAGAAACACTGTGGTCAGAAACACAGTGGTCAGAAACCCAGTGGTCAGAAACACAGTGGTCAGAAACACAATGGTCAGAAACACAGTGGTCAGAAACACAGTGGTCAGGACCACAGTGGTCAGAAACACAGTGGTCAAAAACACAGTGACAGAAACACTCTGGTCAGAAACACAGTGGTCAGACACACACTTGTCAGAAACACACTGGTCAGAAACACACTGGTCAGAAACACAGTGGTCAGGAACACTGTGGTCAGAAACGCACTGGTCAGAAACACAGTGGTCAGAAACACGGTGGTCAGAAAGACAGTGGTCAGAAACACAGTGGTCAGGAACACACTGGTCAGAAACACAGTGGTCAGAAACACGGTGGTCAGAAAGACAGTGGTCAGAAACACAGTGGTCAGGAACACACTGGTCAGAAACACAGTGGTCAGAAACACGGTGGTCAGAAAGACAGTGGTCAGAAACACAGTGGTCAGGAACACACTGGTCAGAAACACAGTGGTCAGAAACACGGTGGTCAGAAAGACAGTGGTCAGAAACACAGTGGTCAGGAACACACTGGTCAGAAACACAGTGGTCAGAAACACGGTGGTCAGAAAGACAGTGGTCAGAAACACAGTGGTCAGGAACACACTGGTCAGAAACACAGTGGTCAGAAACACGGTGGTCAGAAAGACAGTGGTCAGAAACACAGTGGTCAGGAACACACTGGTCAGAAACACAGTGGTCAGAAACACGGTGGTCAGAAAGACAGTGGTCAGAAACACAGTGGTCAGGAACACACTGGTCAGAAACACAGTGGTCAGAAACACGGTGGTCAGAAAGACAGTGGTCAGAAACACAGTGGTCAGGAACACACTGGTCAGAAACACAGTGGTCAGAAACACGGTGGTCAGAAAGACAGTGGTCAGAAACACAGTGGTCAGGAACACACTGGTCAGAAACACAGTGGTCAGAAACACAGTGGTCAGAAACACAGAGGTCAGAAACACACTGGTCAGAAACACACTTGTCAGAAACACAGTTGTCAGCAACAAGTGGTCCGAAACACACTAGTCGGAAACACAGTGGTCAGAAACACAGTGGTCAGAAAGACACTGGTCAGGAACACACTGTTCCGAAACCATCTGGTCAGGAACACACTGGTCAGAAACACGCTGGTCAGAAACACAGTGGTCAGAAACACAGTGGTCAAAAACACAGTGGTCAGAAACACAGTGGTCAGAAACACAGTGGTCAGAAACACAGTGGTCAGAAACAAGGTGGTACAAAACACAGTGGTCAGAAACACAGTGGTCAGAAACACACTGCTCAGAAAGACACTGATCAGAAACACAGTGGTCAGAAACACACTGGTGAGAAACACAGTAGTGAGAAACACAGTGGTCTGAAACACAGGTGTCAGAAACACACTGGTCAGGAAAATACTGGTCAGAAACACACTGGTCGGAACCACAGTGGTCAGAAACACAGTGGTCAGAAACACACTGGTCAGGAACAAGGTGGTCAGAAACACAGTGGTCAGAAACACACTGTTCATAACCACGCTGGTCAGATACACATTGGTCAGAAACACTGTGGTCAGAAACATAGTTGTCAGAAGCACAGTGGTCAGAAACACAGTGGTCAGAAACACAGTGGTCAGAAACACAGTGGTCAGAAACACAGTGGTCAGAAACACAGTGGTCAGAAACAAGGTGGTCAGGAACACACTGTTCCGAAACCATCTGGTCAGGAACACACTGGTCAGAAACACGCTGGTCAGAAACACAGTGGTCAGAAACACAGTGGTCAAAAACACAGTGACAGAAACACTCTGGTCAGAAACACAGTGGTCAGACACACACTTGTCAGAAACACACTGGTCAGAAACACACTGGTCAGAAACACACTGGTCAGAAACATATTGGTTAGAAACACAGTGGTCAGAAACACAGGGGTCACAAACACAGTGGTCAGAAACACAGTGGTCAGAAACACAGTGGTCAGGAACACAGTGCTAAAAAACACAGTGGTCAGAAACACCGTGGTCAGAAACACACTGCTCAGAAAGACACTGATCAGAAACACAGTGGTCAGAAACACACTGGTCAGAAACACAGTAGTGAGAAACACAGTGGTCTGAAACACAGGTGTCAGAAACACACTGGTCAGGAAAATACTGGTCAGAAACACACTGGTCGGAACCACAGTGGTCAGAAACACAGTGGTCAGAAACACAGTGGTCAGAAACCCAGTGGTCAGAAACACAGTGGTCAGAAACACAATGGTCAGAAAAGCACTGATGAGAAACAAGGTGGTCAGGAACACACTGGTCAGAAACACAGATGTCAGAAACACACTGGTTATAAACACGGTGGTCAGAAACACAATGGTCAGAACCACAGTGGTCAGAAACACACTGTTCAGAAACACAGTGGTCAGAAACACACTTCTCGGAAACAAACTGGTCAGAAACATAGTGGTCAGAAACACAGTGGTCAGAATCAATGTGGTTGGAAACACAGTAGTCAACTACACAGTTGTCAGAAACACACTGGTCAGAAACACACTGGTCAGAAACACAATGGTCAGAAACACAATCATCAGAAACACAGTGGTCAGAAACACACTGGTCAGAAACACAGTGGTCAGAAACATAGTGGTCGAAAACACAGAGGTCAGAAACAAACTGATAAGAAACACAGTGGTCAGAGACACAGTGATGAGGAACATAGTGGTCAGAAACACAGTGGTCAGAATCACAGTGGTTGGAAACACAGTGGTCAGATACACAGTTGTCAGAAACACACTGGTCAGAAACACAGTGGTCAGAAACATAGTGGTCGAAAACACAGAGGTCAGAAACAAACTGATAAGAAACACAGTGGTCAGAGACACAGTGATGAGGAACATAGTGGTCAGAAACACAGTGGTCAGAATCACAGTGGTTGGAAACACAGTGGTCAGATACACAGTTGTCAGAAACACACTGGTCAGAAACACAGTGGTCAGAAACATAGTGGTCGAAAACACAGAGGTCAGAAACAAACTGATAAGAAACACAGTGGTCAGAGACACAGTGATGAGGAACATAGTGGTCAGAAACACAGTGGTCAGAATCACAGTGGTTGGAAACACAGTGGTCAGATACACAGTTGTCAGAAACACACTGGTCAGAAACACAGTGGTCAGAAACATAGTGGTCGAAAACACAGAGGTCAGAAACAAACTGATAAGAAACACAGTGGTCAGAGACACAGTGATGAGGAACATAGTGGTCAGAAACACAGTGGTCAGAATCACAGTGGTTGGAAACACAGTGGTCAGATACACAGTTGTCAGAAACACACTGGTCAGAAACACAGTGGTCAGAAACATAGTGGTCGAAAACACAGAGGTCAGAAACAAACTGATAAGAAACACAGTGGTCAGAGACACAGTGATGAGGAACATAGTGGTCAGAAACACAGTGGTCAGAATCACAGTGGTTGGAAACACAGTGGTCAGATACACAGTTGTCAGAAACACACTGGTCAGAAACACAGTGGTCAGAAACATAGTGGTCGAAAACACAGAGGTCAGAAACAAACTGATAAGAAACACAGTGGTCAGAGACACAGTGATGAGGAACATAGTGGTCAGAAACACAGTGGTCAGAATCACAGTGGTTGGAAACACAGTGGTCAGATACACAGTTGTCAGAAACACACTGGTCAGAAACACAGTGGTCAGAAACATAGTGGTCGAAAACACAGAGGTCAGAAACAAACTGATAAGAAACACAGTGGTCAGAGACACAGTGATGAGGAACATAGTGGTCAGAAACACAGTGGTCAGAATCACAGTGGTTGGAAACACAGTGGTCAGATACACAGTTGTCAGAAACACACTGGTCAGAAACACAGTGGTCAGAAACATAGTGGTCAGAAACACAGTGGTCAGAAACACAGTGCTCAGAAACACAGTGGTCAGAAACACAGTGGTTAGAAACGCAGCGGTTACAAACACACTGGTCAGAAACACAGTGGTCAGAAACAAAATGATCAGAAACACAGTGGTCAGAAACACAGTGGTCAGAAACACAGTGGTCAGAAACACAGTGGTCAGAAACACATTGGTCAGAAACACAGTGGTCAGAAACATAGTGGTAAAAAACACAGTGGTCAGAAACAAACTGGTAAGAAACACAGTGGTCAGAAACACAGTGGTGAGGAACATAGTGGGCAGAAGCACAGTGGTCAGAAACACAGTGCTCAGAAACACAGTGGTCAGAAACACAGTGGTCGGAAACACAGTGGTTAGAAACACAGCGGTCAGAAACACACTGGTCAGAAACACAGTGGTCAGAAACAAAATGATCAGAAACACAGTGGTCAGAAATGCAGTGGTCAAATACACGGTTGTCAGAAACACACTGGTCAGAAACAGACTGGTCTGAAACACAGTTGTCATAAACACAATGGTCAGAAACACAGTGGTCATAAACACACTGGTCAGAATCACAGTCGTCAGAAACACAGTCGTCAGAAACACATTGGTAAGAAACACAATGGTCAGAAACACACTGGTGAGAAACACTGTGGTCAGAAACACACTGGTCAGAAACACAGTGGTGAGAAAGACACTGGTCAGAAACGCAGTGGTTAGAAACACAGTTGTCAGAAACACACTGGTCAGAAACACAGTGGTGAGAAAGACACTGGTCAGAAACGCAGTGGTTAGAAACACAGTTGTCAGAAACACAGTGGTCAGAAACACAGAGCTCAGAAACACAGTGGTCAGAAACACACTCGTCTGAAAACAGTGGTCAGAAACAAAGTGGTCGGAAACGCACTGGTCAGAAACACACTGGTCAGAAACACACTGGTCAGGAACACACTGGTCAGAAACACACTGGTCAGAAACACAGTGGTCGCAAACACAGTGGTCACAAACACGGTGACAGAAACACACTGGTCAAAAACACAGTGGTCATAAACACACTGGTCAGAAACACACGGGTCACAAACACACGTGTCAGAAACACAGTGGTTACAAGCACACTGGTCAGAAATACAGTGGTCAGAAACACAGTGGTCTCAAACACAGTGGTCAGAAACACAGTGGTCAGAAACTCAGTGGTAAGAAGCAGAGTGGTCAGAAACACAGTGGTCAGAAACACAGTGGGCAGAAACACAGTGGTCAGAAACACAGTGGTCAGAATTACAGTGCTCAGAAACACACTGGCCAGAAACACACTGGTCTGAAACACAGTGGTCAGAAAGACACTGGTCAGAAACACAGTGGTCAGAAACGCACTGTTCATAAACACACTGTTCAGGAACACAGTGGTCAGAAACACACTGGTCGGAAACACAGTGGTCAGACACACAGTGGTCAGAAACACAGTGGGCAGAAACACAGTGGTCAGAAACAGTGGTAAGAAACACAGCGGTCAGAAACAAAGTGGTTAGAAATACAATGGTCAGAAACGCACTGGTAAGAAACACAGTGGTCAGAAACACGGTGGTCAGAAACATGGTGGTCAGAAACACAGTGGTCAGAACCCCAGTGGTTAGAAGCACAGTGGTCAGAAACACAATGGTCAGAAACACACTGGTCAGAACCACACTGGTCAGAAACACACTTGTCAGAAACACACTGGTCAGAAACACGCTGGTCAGAAACACACTGGTCAAAAACACAGTGGTCAGAAACACAGGTGTCAGAAACACGCTGGTCAGGAAAACACTGGTCAGAAACACACTGGTCGGAAACACAGTGGTCAGACACACAGTGGTCAGAAACACAGTGGGCAGAAACACAGTGGTCAGAAACAGTGGTAAGAAACACAGCGGTCAGAAACAAAGTGGTTAGAAATACAATGGTCAGAAACGCACTGGTAAGAAACACAGTGGTCAGAAACACGGTGGTCAGAAACATGGTGGTCAGAAACACAGTGGTCAGAACCCCAGTGGTTAGAAGCACAGTGGTCAGAAACACAATGGTCAGAAACACACTGGTCAGAACCACACTGGTCAGAAACACACTTGTCAGAAACACACTGGTCAGAAACACGCTGGTCAGAAACACACTGGTCAAAAACACAGTGGTCAGAAACACAGGTGTCAGAAACACGCTGGTCAGGAAAACACTGGTCAGAAACACACTGGTCGGAAACACAGTGGTCAGACACACAGTGGTCAGAAACACAGTGGGCAGAAACACAGTGGTCAGAAACAGTGGTAAGAAACACAGCGGTCAGAAACAAAGTGGTTAGAAATACAATGGTCAGAAACGCACTGGTAAGAAACACAGTGGTCAGAAACACGGTGGTCAGAAACATGGTGGTCAGAAACACAGTGGTCAGAACCCCAGTGGTTAGAAGCACAGTGGTCAGAAACACAATGGTCAGAAACACACTGGTCAGAACCACACTGGTCAGAAACACACTTGTCAGAAACACACTGGTCAGAAACACGCTGGTCAGAAACACACTGGTCAAAAACACAGTGGTCAGAAACACAGGTGTCAGAAACACGCTGGTCAGGAAAACACTGGTCAGAAACACACTGGTCGGAAACACAGTGGTCAGACACACAGTGGTCAGAAACACAGTGGGCAGAAACACAGTGGTCAGAAACATAGTGGTCAGAAACACAGTGGTCAGAACCACACTGGTCAGAAACACAGTGGTCAGAAACACAGTGGTCGGAAACACAGTGGTCAGAAACACAGTGATCAGAAACACAGTGGTCAGGAACACACTGGTAAAAAACACAGTGGCCAGAAACACAGTGGTCAGAAACACACTGCTCAGAAAGACACCGGTCAGAAACACAATGGTCAGAAACACACTGGTCAGAAACACAGTTGTGAGAAACACAGTGGTCTGAAACACAGGTGTCAGAAACACGCTGGTCAGGAAAACACTGGTCAGAAACACACTGGTCTGAACCACAGTGGTCAGAAACACAGTGGTCAGAAACACACTGGTCAGAAACACAGTGGTCAGAAACACAGTGGTCAGTAGCACATTGGTCAGAAACACAGTGGTCTCAATACCCGTGGTCAGAAACACAGTGGTCAGAAACACGGTAGTAAGAAACACAGTGGTCATAAACACATCGGTCATAAACACAGTGGTCGGAAACACAGTGGTCAGAAACACAGTGGTCAGAAACACCGTGGTCAGAAACACAGTGGTCAGAAACACATTGGTCAGAAACACAGTGGTCAGAAACATAGTGGTCAGAAACACAGTGGTCAGAAACACAGTAGTCAGAAACACAGTGGTCAGAAACACAGTGGTCAGGAACACAGTGGTCAGAACCACATTGGTCAGAAACACATTGGTCAGAAACACAGTGGTCAGAAACATAGTGGTCAGAAACACAGTGGTCAGAAACACAGTAGTCAGAAACACAGTGGTCAGAAACACAGTGGTCAGGAACACAGTGGTCAGAACCACATTGGTCAGAAACACATTGGTCAGAAACACAGTGGTCAGAAACATAGTGGTCAGAAACACAGTGGTCAGAAACACAGTAGTCAGAAACACAGTGGTCAGAAACACAGTGGTCAGGAACACAGTGGTCAGAACCACATTGGTCAGAAACACATTGGTCAGAAACACAGTGGTCAGAAACATAGTGGTCAGAAACACAGTGGTCAGAAACACAGTAGTCAGAAACACAGTGGTCAGAAACACAGTGGTCAGGAACACAGTGGTCAGAACCACATTGGTCAGAAACACATTGGTCAGAAACACAGTGGTCAGAAACATAGTGGTCAGAAACACAGTGGTCAGAAACACAGTAGTCAGAAACACAGTGGTCAGAAACACAGTGGTCAGGAACACAGTGGTCAGAACCACATTGGTCAGAAACACATTGGTCAGAAACACAGTGGTCAGAAACATAGTGGTCAGAAACACAGTGGTCAGAAACACAGTAGTCAGAAACACAGTGGTCAGAAACACAGTGGTCAGGAACACAGTGGTCAGAACCACATTGGTCAGAAACACATTGGTCAGAAACACAGTGGTCAGAAACATAGTGGTCAGAAACACAGTGGTCAGAAACACAGTAGTCAGAAACACAGTGGTCAGAAACACAGTGGTCAGGAACACAGTGGTCAGAACCACATTGGTCAGAAACACATTGGTCAGAAACACAGTGGTCAGAAACATAGTGGTCAGAAACACAGTGGTCAGAAACACAGTAGTCAGAAACACAGTGGTCAGAAACACAGTGGTCAGGAACACAGTGGTCAGAAACACAGTGGTCAGAAACACAGTGGTCAGAAACACACTGGTCAGAAACACAGTGGTCAGACACACAGTGGTCAGAAACACACTGTTCAGAACCACATTGGTCAGAAACACATTGGTCAGAAACACAGTGGTCAGAAACACAATGGTCAGAAACACAGTGGTCAGAAACACAGTGGTCAGAAACACAGTGGTCAGAAACACAGTGTTCGCAAACACAGTGGTCAGAGACACAGTTGTCAGAAACACAGTGGTCAGAAACAAGGTGGTCAGAAAAACTGTGGTCAGAAACATAGTGGTCAGAAACCCAGTGGTCAGAAACACAGTGGTGAGAAACACAATGGTCAGAAAATCACTGATCAGAAACAAGGTGGTCAGAAACACACTGGTCATAAAAGAGATGTCAGGAACACACTGGTTATAGACATTGTGGTCAGAAACACAATGGTCAGAACCACAGTGGTCAGAAACACACTGGTCACAAACACAGCGGTCATAAACACACTTCTCGGAAACACACTGGTCAGAAACATAGTGGTCAGAAACACAGTGGTCAGAATCAATGTCGTTAGAAACACAGTGGTCAACTACAAAGTTATCAGAAACACACTGGTCACAAACAAAGTGGTCAGAAACACATTGGCCAGAAACACAGTGGTAAGAAACACAGCGGTCAGAAACACAGTGGTAATAAACACAATGGTCAGAAACACACTGGTCAGAAACACAGTGGTCAGAAACACAGTGGTCAGAAACAAACTGGTAAGAAACACACTGGTCAGAAACACAGTGGTGAGGAACACAGTGGTCAGATACACAGTGGTCAGAAACACAGTGCTCGGAAGCACAGTGGCCAGAAACGCACTGTTCATAAACACACTGTTCAGGAACACAGTGGTCAGAAAGATAGTGGTCAGAAACACAGTGGTTAGAAACACAGCGGTCACAAACATAGTGGTCAGAAACACAGTGGTCAGAAACACAGTGCTCGGAAGCACAGTGGCCAGAAACGCACTGTTCATAAACACACTGTTCAGGAACACAGTGGTCAGAAAGATAGTGGTCAGAAACACAGTGGTTAGAAACACAGCGGTCACAAACATAGTGGTCAGAAACACAGTTGTCAGAAACACAGTGGTCAGAAACACAGTGGTCAGAAACACACTGGTCAGAAACACAGTGGTCAGAAACACACTCGTCAGAAACACAGTGGTCAGAAACACAGTGGTCAGAATCACACTGGTCAGAAACACAGTGGTCAGAAACACAGTGGTCAGAAACACATTGGTCAGAAACACTCTGGTCAGAAACACAGTGGTCAGAAACACACTGGTCAGAAACACAGTGGTCAGAAACACAGTGGTCAGAAAGACACTGTTCAAAACCACATTGGTCAGAAACACATTGGTCAGAAACACAGTGGTCAGAAACACTGTGGTCAGAAACACAGTGGTCAGAAACACAGTGGTCAGAAACACAGTGGTCAGAAACACAGTGATCAGAAACACAGTGGTCAGAAACACAGTGGTCAGAAACACTGTGGTCAGAAACACAGTGGTCAGAAACACAGTGGTCAGAAACACAGTGGTCAGAAACACAGTGATCAGAAACACAGTGGTCAGAAACACAGTGGTCAGAAACACAGTGGTCACAAACAAGGTGGTCAGAAACACTGTGGTCAGAAACACAGTGCTCAGAAACCCAGTGGTCAGAAACACAGTGGTCAGAAACCCAGTGGTCAGAAACACAGTGGTCAGAAACACAATGGTCAGAAAAGCACTGATCAGAAACAATGTGGTCAGAAACACACTGGTCAGAAACACAGATGTCAGAAACACACTGGTTATAGACATTGTGGTCAGAAACACAATGGTCAGAACCACAGTGGTTAGAACCGCACTGGTCAGAAACACAGTGGTCATAAACACACTTCTCGGAAACACACTGGTCAGAAACATAGTGGTCAGAAACACAGTGGTCAGAACCAATGTGGTTAGAAACACAGTGGCCAACGACACAGTTGTCAGAAACACACTGGTCAGAAGCACAGTGGTCAGAAACACAGTGGCCAGAAACACAGTGGTAAGAAACACATCGGTCAGAAACACAGTGGTAAGAAACACAATGGTCAGAAACACACTGGTCAGAAACACAGTGGTCAGAAACACAGTGGTGAGAAACACAGTGGTCAGAAACACGGTGGTCAGAAACCGACTGGTCAGAAACACACTGGTCAGAAACATAGTGGTCAGAAACACAGTGGTCAGAAACGCAGTGGTCAGAAACACAGTGGCCAGAAACACAGTGGTAAGAAACACATCGGTCAGAAACACAGTGGTAAGAAACACAATGGTCAGAAACACACTGGTCAGAAACACAGTGGTCAGAAACACAGTGGTTAGACAAGCAGTGGTCAGAAACACAGTGGTCAGAAACACGGTGGTCAGAAACCGACTGGTCAGAAACACACTGGTCCGAAACACAGTTGTCAGCAACAAGTGGTCAGAAACACACTTGTCAGAAACACGGTGGTCAGAAACACGGTGGTCAGAAACACACTGGTCAGAAACACACTGGTCAGAAACAAACTGGTCAGAAACACAATGGTCAGAAACACAGTTGTCAGAAACACATTGACAGAAACACACTGGTCAGAAACACAGTGGCCAGACACACACTTGTGAGAAACACACTGGTCAGAAACACACTGGTCATAAACACACTGGTCAGAAACACACTGGTCAGAAACATGTTGGTCAGAAACACAGTGGTTAGAAACACAGGGGTCAGAAACACAGTGGTCAGAAACACAGTGGTCAGAAACACAGTGGTCAGAAACACA
>SZWC01000422.1:416047-432132 GCA_023375785.1 Penium margaritaceum
TGGTCAGAAACACACTGGTCAGAAACACAGTTGTCAGCAACAAGTGGTCCAAAACACACTGGTCAGAAACACAGTGGTCAGAAACACACTGGTCAGAAACACACTGGTCAGAAACAAACTGGTCAGGAAAACAGTGGTCAGAAACACGCTGGTCAGAAACATAGTGGTCAGAAACACATTGACAGAAACACACTGGTCAGAAACACAGTGGGCTGACACACACTTGTCAGAAACACACTGGTCAGAAACAAACTGGTCAGGAAAACAGTGGTCAGAAACACGCTGGTCAGAAACATAGTGGTCAGAAACACATTGACAGAAACACACTGGTCAGAAACACAGTGGGCTGACACACACTTGTCAGAAACACACTGGTCAGAAACAAACTAGTCAGAAACACACTGGTCAGAAACACACTGGTCAGAAACATATTGGTCAGAAACACAGTGGTCAGAAACACAGGGATCAGAAACACAGTGGTCAGAAACACAGTGGTCAGAAACACAGTGGTCAGAAACACAGTGGTCAGGAACACAGTGGTAAAAAAGACCGTGGTCAGAAACACTGTGGTCAGACACACACTGGTCAGAAACAAAGTGATCAGAAACACACTGGTCAGAAACACAGTTGTGAGAAACACAGTCGTCTGAAACACAGGTGTCAGAAACATAGTGGTCAGAAACACACTGGTCAGAAACACAGTGGTCAGAAACACAGTGGTCATTAGCACAGTGGTCAGAAAAAAAGTGGTCAGAAACACACTGGTCAGAACCACAGTGGTCAGAAACACACAGGTCAGAAACACACAGGTCAGAAACACACAGGTCAGAAACACACGGGTCAGAAACACAGTGGTCACAAACACACTGGTCAGAAACAGAGTGGTCAGAAACACAGTGGTCTCAAACACAGTGGTCTGAAACACAGTGGTCAGAAACTCAGTGGTAAGAAACAGAGTGGTCAGATACGCAGTGGTCAGAAAAACAGTGGGCAGAAACACAGTGGTCAGAAACACAATGGTCAGAAACACAGTGCTCAGAAACACACTGGCCAGAAACACACTGGTCTGAAACACAGTGGTCAGAAAGACACTGGACAGAAACACAGTGGTCAGAAACACACTGGTCAGAGACACGGAGGTCAGAAACACACTGGTCAGAAAACACAGTGGCCAGAACACAATTGTCAGAAACACACTGGTCAGAAACACAGTGGTCAGAAACACAGTGGCCAGAAACACATTTGTCATAAACAGACTGGTCAGAAACCCTGTGGTCAGAAACACTGTGGTCAGAAACACAGTGGTCAGAAACACGGTTGTCAGAAAGACAGTGGTCAGAAACACAGGGTTCAGGACCACACTGGTCAGAAACACAGTGGTCAAAAACACAATGGTCAGAAACACAGTGGTCATTAGCACAGTGGTCAGAAAAAAAGTGGTCAGAAACACACTGGTCAGAACCACAGTGGTCAGAAACACACAGGTCAGAAACACACAGGTCAGAAACACACAGGTCAGAAACACAGTGGTCAGAAAAAAAGTGGTCAGAAACACACTGGTCAGAACCACAGTGGTCAGAAACACACAGGTCAGAAACACACAGGTCAGAAACACACAGGTCAGAAACACACAGGTCAGAAACACACTGGTCAGAACCACAGTGGTCCGAAACACATTGGTCAGAAACACTCTGGTCAGAAACACAGTGGTCAGAAACACACTGGTCAGAAACACAGTGGTCAGAAACACAGTGGTCAGAAACACAGTGGTCAGAAACACAGTGGTCAGAAACACACTGTTCAGAACCACATTGGTCAGAAACACATTGATCAGAAACACAGTGGTCAGAAACACATTGGTCAGAAACACAGTGGTCAGAAACACAGAGGTCAGAAACACAGTGGTCAGAAACACAGTGGTCAGAAACACAGTGGTCAGAAACATCGTGGTCAGAAACAAGGTGGTCAGAGACACTGTGGTCGGAAACATAGTGGTCAGAAACCTAGTGGTCAGAAACACTGTGGTCAGAAAGACAATGGTCAGAAAAGCACTGATCAGAAACAAGGTGGTCAGGAACACAGATGTCAGAAACACACTGGTTATAGACATTGTGATCAGAAACAGAATGGTCAGAACCCCAGTGGTCAGAAACACACTGGTCAGAAACACATTGGTCATAAACACACTTTCGGAAGCACACTGGTCAGAAACTTAGTGGTCAGAAACACAGTGGTCAGAATCAATGTGGTTAGAAACACAGTGGTCAACTACACAGTTGTCAGAAACACACTGGTCAGAAACACAATGGTCAGAAAGACAGTGGCCAGAAACACAGTGGTAAGAAACACAGCGGTCAGAAACACACTGGTAAGAAACACAATGGTCAGAAACAAACTGGTCAGAAACACACTGGTCAGAAACACATTGGTCAGGAACACAGTGGTCTGAAACACAGTGGTCAGAAACACACTGGCCAGAAACACAGTGGTCATAAACACACTGGTCAGAAACACACTGGTCAGAAACACAGTGGTCAGAAACTCAGTGGTCATAGAGAAAGCGGTCAGAAACACAGTGGTCAGAACACAGTGGTCAGAAACACAGTGGACAGAAACACAGTGGTCAGAATCACAGTGGTGAGAAACACATTGGTCAGAAACACAATGGTGAGAAACACAGTGGTCATAAACACACAGTTCAGAAACACAGCGGTCAGAAACACAGCGGTCAGAAACACAGTGGTCAGCAACACAGTTGTCAGAAACACAGTGGTGAGAAACACGGTGGTCAGAAACACAGTGGTCAGCATCGCACTGGTCAGTAACACACTGGTCAGAAACATAGTGGTCCGAAACAAAGTGGTCAGAAACACAGTGGCCACAAACACAGTGGTCAGAAAAGCACCGATCGGAGACAAAGTGGTGAGAAACACAGAGGTCAGAAACACACTGGTAATAAACACAGTGGTCAGAAGCACAATGGTCAGAAACACACTTATCAGAAACACAGTGGTCAGAAACACACTGGTCAGAAACACAGTGAACAGAAACATAGCGTCAGAAACACAGTGGTCAGAAACAAACTGGTAAGAAACACACTGGTCAGAAACACAGTGGTCAGAAACACAGTGGTCAGAAACACAGTGGTCAGAAACACAGTGGTCATAAACACAGTGGTCAGAAACACAGTGGACAGAAACACAGTGGTCAGAAACACTGTGGTCAGAAACACAGTGGTCAGAAACAAACTGGTGAGGAACACACTGGTCAGGAACACAGTGGTCAGAAACACAGTGGTCAGAAACACACTGGTCAGAAACACACTGGTCAGAAACACAGTGGTCAGAAACACAGTGGTCAGAAACACACTGGTCAGAAACACACTGGTCAGAAACACAGTGGTCAGAAACACAGTGGTCAGAAACACAGTGGTCAGAAACACACTGGTCAGAAACACACTGGTCAGAAACACAGTGGTCAGAAACACACTGGTCAGAAACACACTAGTCAGAAACACACTGTTCAGAAACACACTGGTCAGAAACACACTGGTCAGAAACACAGTGGTCAGAAACACACTGGTCAGAAACAGATGGGTCAGAAACACAGTGGTCAGAAACACGGTGGTCAGAAACACAGTGGTCAGAAACACACTGGTCAGAAACACACTGGTCAGAAACACAGTGGTCAGAAACACACTGGTCAGAAACAGATGGGTCAGAAACACAGTGGTCAGAAACACGGTGGTCAGAAACACAGTGGTAGAAAACACAGTGGTCAGAAACACGGTGGTCAAAAACACACTGCTCAGAAACACACTGGTCAGAAACACACTGGTCAGAAACACACTGGTCAGAAACACACTGGTCATAAACACAGTTGTCAGAAACACAGTGACAGAAACACACTGGTCAGAAACACAGTGGTCATAAACACACTGGTCAGAAACACGGTGGTCAGAAACACAGTGGTCAGAAACACACTGGTCAGGAACACAGTGGTCAGAAACACAGTGGTCTCTAACACATTGGTCAGAAACACAGTGGTCAGAAACACAGTAAAAGATACACAGTGGTCAAAGGCACAGTGGTCAGAAACACAGTGGGCAGAAACACAGTGGTCAGAAACACAGTGGTCGGAAACACGATGGTAAGAATCACACTGGTAAGAAACACACTGGTCAGAAACACGTGGTCAGAAACACGGTGGTCAGAAACACAGTGGTCAGAAACAAACTGGTGAGAAACACACTGGTCAGAAACATATTGGTCAGAAACACAGTGGTAAAAAACATGGGGGTCAGAAACACACTGGTCAGAAACACACTGGTCAGTAACCCAGTGGTCAGAAACAGAGTGGTCTGAAACACTGTTGTCTGAAACACACTGGTCAGAAACACACTGGTCAGAAACACAGTGGTCAGAAACACACTGGTCAGAAACACAGTGGTCAGAAACAGAGTGGTCTGAAACACTGTTGTCTGAAACACACTGGTCAGAAACACACTGGTCAGAAACACAGTGGTCAGAAACACACTGGTCAGAAACACAGTGGTCAGAACCACAGTAGTCAGAAACACAGTGGTCAGAAACACAGTGGTCTCAAACACAGTGGTCAGAAACACAGTGGTCAGAAACTCAGTGATAAGAAACATATTGGTAAGAAACACAGTGGTCAGAAACACAGTGGTCAGAAACACAGTGGTCAGAAACACGGTGGTCAGAAACACACTGGTCAGATACACAGTGGTCCGAAACACGCTGGTCAGAAAAACCGTGGTCATAAACACACTGGTCAGAAACACTGTGGTCAGAAACACAGTGGTCAGAAACACGGTGGTCAGAAACACACTGGTCAGATACACAGTGGTCCGAAACACGCTGGTCAGAAAAACCGTGGTCATAAACACACTGGTCAGAAACACTGTGGTCAGAAACACAGTGATCGGAAACACACTGGTCAGAAACCCAATGGTCAGAAACACAGTGGTCAGAAACACAGTGGTCAGAAACACACTGGTCATAAATACACTGGTCAGAAACGCAGTGGTCAGAAACACACTGGTCAGAAACACACTGGTCAGAAACACACTGGTCAGAAACACACTGGTCAGGAACACAATGGTGAGAAACACAGTGGTCAGAACACCCTGGTCGGAAACACACTGGTCAGAAACACAGTGGTCAGAAACACACTGGTCAGAAACAGATGGGTCAGAAACACAGTGTTCAGAAACACACTGGTCAAAAACACGGTGGTCAGAAACACAGTGGTCAGAAACACACTGGTCAGGAACACAGTGGTGAGAAACACAGTGGTCTCTAACAGAGTGGTCAAAAAGACAGTGGTTAGAAACACAGTGTAAGATACACAGTGGTCAGAGGCACAGTGGTCAGAAACACACTGGTCAGGAACACAGTGGTGAGAAACACAGTGGTCTCTAACAGAGTGGTCAAAAAGACAGTGGTTAGAAACACAGTGTAAGATACACAGTGGTCAGAGGCACAGTGGTCAGAAACACTGTGGGCAGAAACACAGTGGTCAGAAACACAGTGGTCGGAAACACAGTGGTCAGAATCACACTGGTCAGAAACACACTGGTCAGAAACACGTGGTCAGAAACACAGTGGTCGAAACACAGTGGTCAGAAACACACTGGTGAGAAACACACTGGTAAGAAACACATTGGACAGAAACACAGTGGTAAAAAACACGGTGGTCAGAAACACACTGGTCAGAACACCGTGGTCAGAACCACACTGGTCAGAAACAGAGGGTTCAGAACACAGTGGTCAGAAACACGGTGGTCAGAAACACACTGGTCAGAACACCGTGGTCAGAACCACACTGGTCAGAAACAGAGGGTTCAGAACACAGTGGTCAGAAACACGGTGGTCAGAAACACACTGGTCAGAACACCGTGGTCAGAACCACACTGGTCAGAAACAGAGGGTTCAGAACACAGTGGTCAGAAACACGGTGGTCAGAAACACACTGGTCAGAACACCGTGGTCAGAACCACACTGGTCAGAAACACACTGGTCAGAAACACGGTGGTCAGAAACACACTGCTCATGAACACACTGGCCAGAAACACACTAGTCAGAAGCACACTGGACAGAAACACACTGGTCAGAAACACAGTGCTCGAAAACACAGTGACAGAAACACACTGGTCAGAAACACAGTGGTCAGAAACACACCGGTCAGAAACACACTGGTCAGAAACACACTCGTCAGGAACACACTGGTCAGAAACACAATGGTCAGAAACACAGTGGTCAGAAACACACTGGTCAGAAACTCAGTGGTCAGAAACACAGTGGTCTCAAGCACTGTGCTCATAAACACCGTGGTCAGATACACAGTGTAAGAAACACAGTGGTCCGAGACACAGTGGTCAGAAACACCGTGGGCAGAAACACAGTGGTCAGAAACACGGTGGTCAGAAACACAGAGGTCAGAAACACACAGGTCAGAAACACACTGGTCAGAAACACAGTGGTCAGAAACACAGTGCTCAGAAACACAGTGGTCAGAAACAAACTGGTAAGAAACACATCGGTCAGAAACACGGTGGTCAGAAACACAGTGGTCAGAAACACAGTGGTCAGAAACACAGTGGTCCGAAACACAGTGGTCGGAAACACCGCGGTCAGAAACACAGTGGTCAGAAACACAGTGGTCAGAAACACAGTGGTCAGAAACACAATGGTCAGGAACATACAGGTCAGAAACACAATGGTCTGAAACACGCTGGTCAGAAACACAGTGGTCAGAAACACACTGGTCAGAAACACAGTCGTCGGAAACACAGTGGTCGGGAACACACTGGTCAGAAACCCAGTGGTCAGAAAGACAGTGGTCAGAAACACGGTGGTCAGAAACACACTGGTCAGAAACACACTGGTCAGAAACACACTGGTTAGAAACACAGTGGTCAGAAACACACTGGTCAGAAACGCAGTGGTCAGAAACACAGTGGTCTCAAACACAGTGGTCAGAAACACAGTCGTCAGAAACACAGTGTAAGAAAGACAGTGGTCAGAGGCACAGTGGTCAGAAACACAGTGGTCAGAAACACAGTGGTCAGAAACACAGTGGTCATAATAACACTGGTCAGAAACACACTTGTCAGAAACACGTTTTCAGAAACACAGTGGTCAGAAAGACAGCGGTCAGAAACAAACTGGTGAGAAACTTACTGGTCAGAAAAATATTGGTCAGAAACACAGTGGTCAAAAGCACAGGTGTCAGAAACACACTGGTCAGAAACACACTGGTCAAGAACACAGTGGTCAGAAGCACAGTGGTCTGAAACACGGTTGTCAGAAACACACTGGTCAGAAACACAGTGGTCAGAAACACAGTGGTCAGAAACACACTGGTCAGAAACACAGTGGTCAGAAGCACAGTGGTCTGAAACACGGTTGTCAGAAACACACTGGTCAGAAACACAGTGGTCAGAAACACAGTGGTCAGAAACACACTGGTCAGAAACACACTGGTCAGAACCACAGTAGTCAGAAACACAGGGGTCAGAAACACAGTGGTCTCAAACACAGTGGTCTGAAACACAGTGGACAGAAACAAAGTGGTAAGAAACACAGTGGTCAGAAACACAGTGGTCAGAAACACAGTGGTCAGAAACACAGTGGTCAGAAACACAGTGGTCAGAAACACACTGGTCAGAAACACACTGGTCAGAAACACAGTGGTCAGAAACACAGTAGTCAGAAACACATTGGTCTGAAACACAGTGGTCAGAAACACAGTGGTCAGAAACACAGTGGTCAGATACACCCTGGTCAGAAGCACAGTGGTCCGAAATAAAGTGGTCAGAAACACATTGGTCAGAAACACAATGGTCAGAAACACAGTGGTCAGAAACACAGTGGTCAGAAACACAGTGGTCAAAAACACAGGGTTCAGAAACACAGTGGTCAGAAACACACTGCTCATAAACACACTGGTCAGAAACACACCAGTCAGGAACACGCTGGTCAGAAACACACTGGTCAGAAACACAGTGGTCAGAAACACAGTGACAGAAACACACTGGTCAGAAACACACCAGTCAGGAACACGCTGGTCAGAAACACACTGGTCAGAAACACAGTGGTCAGAAACACAGTGACAGAAACACACTGGTCAGAAACGCAGTGGTCAGAAACACACCGGTCAGAAACACAGTGGTCAAAAACACACTGGTCAGGAACACACTGGTCAGAAACACAGTTGTCAGAAACACAGTGGTCAGAAACACACTGGTCAGAAACACATTGGTCAGAAACACAGTGGTCTCAAACACTGTGGTCAGAAACACAGTGGTCAGAAACGCTGTGTAAGAAACACAGTGGTCAGAGACACACTGGTCAAAAACAGAGTGGGCAGAAACACAGTGTTTANTGGTCAGAAACACACTGGTCAGAAACACAGTGGTCTGGAACATGCTGGTCAGAAACACAGTGGTCAGAAACACACTGGTCAGAAATACAGTGGTCAGAAACACAGTGGTCGGAAACACACTGGTCAGAAACCCAGTGGTCAGAAACACGGTGGTCAGAAACTCACTGGTCAGAAACACACTGGTCAGAAATACAGTGGTCCAAAACACACTGGTCAGAAACACAGTGGTCGGAAACACACTGGTCAGAAACCCAGTGGTCAGAAACACGGTGGTCAGAAACTCACTGGTCAGAAACACACTGGTCAGAAATACAGTGGTCCAAAACACACTGGTCAGAAACACAATGTTAAGAAACACAGTGGTCAGAAACATGGTGGTCAGAAAGACAGTGGTCAGAAACACACTGCTCATAAACACACTGGTCAAAAACACACTGCTCAGAAACACGCTGGTCAGAAACACACTGGTCAGAAGCACACTGGTCAGAAACATACTGTTCAGAAACAGTGGTCACAAGCACAGTGGTCAGACAAACAGTTGTCTCTAACACACTGTTCAGAAACGCAGTGGTAAGAAACACACTGGTCAGAAACACACTGGTCAGAAACACTGTGGTCAGAAACACAGTGGTGATAAACATTGTGGTCAGAAACACTGTGGTCAGAAACGCACTGGTCAGGAACACACTGGTCAGAAAAGCAGTGGTCTGACACACACTGGTCAGAAACAAGGTGGTCAGAAACACAGTGGTCAGAAACACACTGGTCAGAAACACAGTGGTCAGAAACACAGTGGTCTCAAACACAGTGGTCAGAAACACAGTGGTCAGAAACACCATGGTCAGGAACACAGTGGTCAGAAACACTGTGGGCAGAAACACAGTGGTCAGAAACACAATGGTCAGAAACACACTGGTCAGAAACACACTGGTCAGAAACACAGTGGTCAGAAACACCATGGTCAGGAACACAGTGGTCAGAAACACTGTGGGCAGAAACACAGTGGTCAGAAACACAATGGTCAGAAACACACTGGTCAGAAACACACTGGACAGAAACACACTGGTCAGAAACACAGTGGTCAGAAACACATCGGTCAGAAACAAACTGGTGAGAAACACAGTGGTCAGGAACATATTGGTCAGAAACACAGTGGTCAAAAACACAGGGGTCAGAAACACAGTGGTCAGAAACACACTGGTCAGAAACACAGTGGTCAGAAACACATCGGTCAGAAACAAACTGGTGAGAAACACAGTGGTCAGGAACATATTGGTCAGAAACACAGTGGTCAAAAACACAGGGGTCAGAAACACAGTGGTCAGAAACACGGTGGTCAGAAACACAGTGGTCAGGAACACGGTGGTCAAAAACACAGTGGTCGGAAACACAATGGTCAGAAACACACTGGTCAGAAACACAGTTGTCAGAAACACAGTGGTCAGAAACACAGTTGTCAGAAACACACTGGTCAGAAACACGGTGGTAAGAACCACAGTGGTCAGAAACACAGTGGTCAGAAACAAAGTGGTCTCAAACACAGTGGTCGGAAACACAGTGGTCAGAAACAAATTGGTAAGAAACACAGTGGCCAGGAACACAGTGGTCAGAAATACGGTGGTCAGAAACACAGTGGTCAGAAATACACTGGTCAGAAACACACTGGACAGAAATACATTGGTCAGAAACACACTCGTCAGAAACACAGTGGTCAGAAAAAAACTGGTAAGAAACACACTGGTCAGAAACACATTGGTCAGAAACACAGTGGTCACAAACACAGTGGTCAGAAACACAGTGGTCGGAAACACAGTGGTCAGAAACACAGTGGTCGGAAACACAGTGGTCAGAAACACAGTGGTCGGAAACACAGTGGTCAGAAACACAGTGGTCACAAACACGCTGGTCAGAAGCACAGTGGTCAAAAACACACAGGTCAGAAACACAGTGGTCAGAAACACAGTGGTCGGAAACACACTGGTCACAAACCCAGTGGTCAGAAATACAGTGGTCAGAAACACACTGGTCAGAAACACACTGGACAGAAACAAACTGGTCAGAAACACAGTGGTCGGAAACACAGTGGTCAGAAACACATCGGTCAGAAACAAACTGGTGAGAAACACAGTGGTCAGAAACATATTGGTCAGAAACACAGTGGTCAAAAACACAGTGGTCAGAAACACAGTGGTCAGAAACATATTGGTCAGAAACACAGTGGTCAAAAACACAGGGGTCAGAAACACAGTGGTCAGAAACACAGTGGTCAGAAACACAGTGGTCAAGAACACGGTGGTCAAAAACACAGTGGTCGGAAACACACTGGTCAGAAACACACTACTCAGAAAGACACTGCTCATAAACACAGTGGTCAGAAACACACTGGTCAGAAACACACTGGTCAGAAACACAGTTGTCAGAAACACAGTGGTCTGAAACACAGTTGTCAGAAACACACTGGTCAGAAACACGGTGGTAAGAACAACAGTGGTCAGAAACACAGTGGTCAGAAACAAAGTGGTCTCAAACACAGTGGTCGGAAACACAGTTGTCAAAAACACATTGGTAAGAAACACAGTGGCCAGGAACACAGTGGTCAGAAACACAGTGGTCAGAAACACAGTGGTCAGAAATACACTGGTAAGAAACACACTGGACAGAAATACATTGGTCAGAAACACACTGGTCAGAAACACAGTGGTCAGAGAAAAACTGGTAAGAAACACACTGGTCAGAAACACATTGGTCAGAAACACAGTGGTCACAAACACAGTGGTCAGAAACACAGTGGTCAGAAACACAGTGGTCAGAAAGACAGTGGTCAGAAACACACTGGTCAGAAACACAGTGGTAAGAAATACAGTGGTCAGAAACACACTGGTCAGAAACACAGTGGTCAGAAACACAACTGGTCAGAAACACAGGGGTCAGAAGCACAGTGGTCAGAAACACGGTGGTCAGAAACACAATGGTCAGAAACACAGTGGTAAAAAACACAGTGGTCAGAAACACGGTGGTCAGAAACACACTGCTCAGAAACACACTGGTCAGAAACACACTGGTCAGAAACACCCTTGTCATAAACACACTGGTCAGAAACACAGTGGTCAGAAACACAGTGGTCTGAAATATAGTTGTCAGAAACACACTGGTCAGAAACACAGTGGTCAGAACCACACTGGTCAGAAACACACTGGTCAGAAACATTGTGGTCAGAAACACAGTGGTCATAAACACAGTGGTCAGAAACACATTGGTCAGAAACACAGTGGTCAGGAACACTATGGTCAGAAACTCAGTGTTCAGAAACACAGTGGTCAGAAACACACTAGTCAGAAACACACTGGTCAGAAACACACTGGTCAGAAACACACTGCTCAGAAACACTGCGGTCAGAAACGCGGTTGTCAGAAACCCAGTGGTCCGAAACCCAGTGGTCAGAAACACTGTGGTCAGAAACACATCGGTCAGAAACACAATGGTGAGAAACACAGTGGTCAGAAATACAGTGGTTATAAACACACTAGACAGAAACATAGTGGTCAGAAACACAGTGGTCAGAAACACAGCGGTCAGAAACCCAGTTGTCACAAACAAACTGGTCAGAAACACAATGGTCAGAAACACAGTGGTTATAAACACAGCTGTCAGAAACACACTGGTCAGAAACACAGTGGTCAGAAACACAGTGGTCAGAAACACAGTGTGCAGAAACAAACTGGTCAAAAACACAGTGGTCAGAAACAAACTGGTCAGAAACACAGTGGTCAGAAACACAGTGGTCAGAGACATGGTGGTCAGAAACACAGTGGTCATAAACACAGTGGTCAGAAACACAGTGGTCAGAAAAACACTGGTTAGAAACACACTAGTCAGAAACACATTGGTCATAAATACAGTAGTCAGAACCACAGTGGTCAGAAACACAGTGGTCAGAAACACAGTGGTCAGAAACACGGTGGTTAGAAACACAGTGGTCAGAAACACAGTGGTCAGAAATGCACTGGTCAGAAAGACACTGGTCAGAAACACAGTGTTTAGAAACAAAGTGGTCAGAAACACCGTGGTCAAAAACACAGTGGTCAGAAAAGCACTGATCAGAAACACACTGGTCAGAAACACACTGTTCAGAAACACAAAGGTCAGAAAAAAACTGGTTAGAAACACAGTGGTCAGAAACACAATGGAGATTTACACAGTGGTCAGAAACACAGTGGTCGGAAACACACTGGTCAGAAACGCAGTGGTCAGAAACACAGTGGTAGAAAACACAGTGGTCAGAAACACACTGGTCAGAAACACAGTGGTCAGAAACACAATGGTCAGAAAAACACCGGTCACAAACACTTTGGTCAGAAACACAGTGGTCAGAAACACAGTGGTTAGAAACACAGTAGACAGAAACACAGTGGTCAGAAATGCACTGGTCAGACACACAGTTGTCAGAAAAACACTGTTCAGAAACACAGTGGTCAGAAACACTCTGGTCAGATACACAGTCGTCAGAGACCCAGTCGTCAGAAACACACTGGTCAGAAACACAGTGGTCAGAAACACACTGGTCAGAAACACAGTGGTCAGAAACACTCTGGTCAGATACACAGTCGTCAGAGACCCAGTCGTCAGAAACACACTGGTCAGAAACACAGTGGTCAGAAACACACTGGTCAGAAACACAGTGGTCCGGAAGACAGTGGTCAGAAACTCAGTGGTCAGAAACATAGTGGTCAGAAACACAGTAGTCAGAAACGCCGTGGTCAGAAACACAGTGGTCAGACACACAGTCGTCAGAAACACACTGGTCAGAAACACAGTGGTCAGAAACACACTGCTCAGAAACACACTGGTCAGAAACACACTGGTCAGAAACACACTGGTCAGAAACACACTGTTCAGAAATACAGTAGTCATTAACACAGTGGTCTGAAACACAGTTGTAAGAAACTCACTGGTCAGAAACACAGTGGTCAGAAACACACTGGTCAGAAACACACTGGTCAGAAACACGGTGGTCAAAAACAAAGTGGTCAGAAACACACTGGTCAGAAACACAGTGGTCAGAAACACAGTGATCAGAAACGCAGTGGTCAGAAACACGGTGGGCAGAAACACAGTGGTCAGAAACACTGTGGTGAGAAACACAGTGGTCAGAAACACACCGGTCAGAAACACACTGGTCAGAAGGACAGTGGTCGGAAACACAGTGGTCAGAAACACAGCGGTCAGACACAAACTGGTGAGAAACACACTGGTCAGAAGCATATGGGTCAGAAACACAGTGGTCAGAAACACAGGGGTCAGAAACACAGTGGTCAGAAACAAGGTGGTCAGAAACACATTGGTCAAGAACACAGTGGTCAAAAACACAGTGGTCAGAAACACAGTGGTGAGAAACACACTGATCAGAAACACACTGGTCAGAAACACAGTTGTCAGAAACACAGTGGACTGAAACACAGTTGTCAGAAACACACTGGTTAGAAACACAGTGGTCAGAAACACAGTGGTCTGAAGCACACTGGTCAGAAACACAGTGGTCAGAACCACAGTGGTCAGAAACACAGCGGTCAGAAACACAGTGGTCTCAAACACAGTGGTCGGAAACACAGTGGCCCGAAACACATTGGTAAGAAACACAGTGGTCTGAATCACAGTTGTCAGAAATACTCTGGTCAGAAACACAGTGGTCAGAAACACACTGGTCAGAAACGCACTGGTCGGAAACACAGTTGTCAGAAACACTGTGGTCATAAACACAGTGGTCAGAAACACAGTGGTCAGAAACACAGTGGTCCAAAACACAATGGTCTAAAACACAGTGGTCAGAAACACAGTGGTCAGAAACACACCGGTCAGAAACACACCAGTCAGAAACACAGTGGTAACAAACACATTGGTCAGAAACACAGTGGTCAGAAACACAGTGGTCAGAAACACACCGGTCAGAAACACACCAGTCAGAAACACAGTGGTAACAAACACATTGGTCAGAAACACACTTGTCACAAATACACTGGTTAGAAAGACACCGGTAAGAAATACACTGGTCAGAAACTCTGTGGTCAGAAACACGGTTGTCAGAAACACACTGGTGAGAAACACAGTGGTCAGAAACAAACTGGTGAGAAACACAGTGGTCAGAAACGCAGTGGTCAGAGACACAGTGGTCAGAAACACAGTGGTCAGAAACACGGTGGTCAGAAACACACTGCTCAGAAACACACTGGTCAGATACACACTGGTCAGAAACACACTGGTCAGAAACACAGTGGTCAGAAACACAGTGGTCCGAAACACAATGGTCAAAAACACAGTGGTCAGAAACACAGTGGTCAGAAACGCAGTGGTCAGAGACACAGTGGTCAGAAACACAGTGGTCAGAAACACGGTGGTCAGAAACACACTGCTCAGAAACACACTGGTCAGATACACACTGGTCAGAAACACACTGGTCAGAAACACAGTGGTCAGAAACACAGTGGTCCGAAACACAATGGTCAAAAACACAGTGGTCAGAAACACAGTGGTCAGAAACGCAGTGGTCAGAGACACAGTGGTCAGAAACACAGTGGTCAGAAACACGGTGGTCAGAAACACACTGCTCAGAAACACACTGGTCAGATACACACTGGTCAGAAACACACTGGTCAGAAACACAGTGGTCAGAAACACAGTGGTCCGAAACACAATGGTCAAAAACACAGTGGTCAGAAACACAGTGGTCAGAAACGCAGTGGTCAGAGACACAGTGGTCAGAAACACAGTGGTCAGAAACACGGTGGTCAGAAACACACTGCTCAGAAACACACTGGTCAGATACACACTGGTCAGAAACACACTGGTCAGAAACACAGTGGTCAGAAACACAGTGGTCCGAAACACAATGGTCAAAAACACAGTGGTCAGAAACACAGTGGTCAGAAACGCAGTGGTCAGAGACACAGTGGTCAGAAACACAGTGGTCAGAAACACGGTGGTCAGAAACACACTGCTCAGAAACACACTGGTCAGATACACACTGGTCAGAAACACACTGGTCAGAAACACAGTGGTCAGAAACACAGTGGTCCGAAACACAATGGTCAAAAACACAGTGGTCAGAAACACAGTGGTCAGAAACGCAGTGGTCAGAGACACAGTGGTCAGAAACACAGTGGTCAGAAACACGGTGGTCAGAAACACACTGCTCAGAAACACACTGGTCAGATACACACTGGTCAGAAACACACTGGTCAGAAACACAGTGGTCAGAAACACAGTGGTCCGAAACACAATGGTCAAAAACACAGTGGTCAGAAACACAGTGGTCAGAAACGCAGTGGTCAGAGACACAGTGGTCAGAAACACAGTGGTCAGAAACACGGTGGTCAGAAACACACTGCTCAGAAACACACTGGTCAGATACACACTGGTCAGAAACACACTGGTCAGAAACACAGTGGTCAGAAACACAGTGGTCCGAAACACAATGGTCTAAAACACAGTGGTCAGAAACACAGTGGTCAGAAACACACCGGTCAGAAACACACCAGTCAGAAACACAGTGGTAACAAACACAGTGGTCAGAAACACACTTGTCACAAACACACTGGTTAGAAACACACCGGTCAGAAATACACTGGTCAGAAACTCTGTGGTCAGAAACACGGTTGTCAGAAACACACTGGTGAGAAACA
>SZWC01000423.1:7905-33829 GCA_023375785.1 Penium margaritaceum
TGTGTCCGTGTGTCCGTGTGTGTCCGTGTGTGTCCGTGTTTGTGTCCGTGTGTGTCCGTGTGTGTGACCATGTGTGTGTGACCATGTGTGTGTCCGTGTGTGTGTGCACGTGAGGGGTCTCGATCTCGTACCGATCTTGACCTCGTTGTGCGACGTCTGGGATTTGCACTAGTGAGGGCGTGTTCCGAGAGGCGCTTTTCTTAACCGCGGTGATAAAACAATGGTGGAAGGTTGCGTGGGAGTCGTGACTACTGCATTTTGTCAAAATACTGCCCGTCCGGCCGCCGGTCTTCTGCCACCGTCGCCACCTCAGGGATATGCACATGAATGGACATGAGCCGAGGGGTCTGTTGTGATTTGTGACGTTACTGTCGACCTGTACAGTTCACTGTGACCACTCGGCCGTGTCCATGCTCGTGCAGATCCCTGATTTGGACCCAGGTGGCACCGAGGCGTCATCTGGTAGTGGACTACCTGCTCGGAGCTGATCGACGGTCGCCCCAGAGTCCTGGATGCTGTCTAGGACCTTTTGCAGTTTTTCTACAGCTTGTAGGATTTTATCGGTGGACTGGCTGTGGCCCCGATTTGCATGTCTTTGCACAGTGTGTCCACCTTTTGTTGCCGGATGTATGCATGTGACCAGTCGTAGCGTCTGGCTTGAGATTGTGCACGTGTAGGTTCAGACAGTGTAGCGTTCTCACTTGTCTACGCTGAGTTACGGCCAAAACAATGGTTTTGGGCCGGTTTTAGGACAGACCTTGCACTGCCGCGTACGACACCCGCCGTGCGCCGCGACAGGTGTTTATGCCATGGACCTGTCATTTGTCATTTCTCTCTGTAAATGCTATTGAAGCATTCTGACACTTTGCCTTGTGTCCCCTAGCCAGACCCTTGCCGTTGTGTGCATGACTTGTGACTGTCTTCACCGTCTGACTAGGCACTGACGCCTTGTCAGCGGCAATATCGCTAGGAAGCTTCCACACATTTTCTCAAGGTCACCGTAAGCCGTATACGGTACACACAACAACACTCCCCCATGACCGGAGGGCGATACACGTCCATGCACATGCAGATACTAACGTTGTATAGAGCAGGAAACACACAACCACTGCAGGCAGCAAGCACAGCACACGCAAGGTGGCACATGAGGAATCAACCTGCAACAAGGATGGAGCAGAGTCCCACGGAACGAGTGGCCGCATGAAACTTCGAACGACCCAGAGCCTTGGTTAGAAAATCCACGCACTGCCTGTCAGTGCCCACGTGGATGACTCGGATCTCACCACTGTCAACCAGATCACGCACGAAGTGGTGCTCGACATTGATGTGCTTTGTGCGTGCATGGAACACACTTGAGTTCTTAGCGATGACCTCCGCACTCATGTTGTCACACTGAAGGATCACGGGGGGAATGGACTGACGCAGTTCACGCAACAGACGGACAAGCTAGACACACTCAGCTGCATCGACGCCTAGAGCAACATACTCTGCCTCAGCAGTGCTACGTGCGATGCAGCCCTGCTTCCCACTTTTCTAGGACACTTTAGTGCCTCCAATGAGAAAGATGTAGCCAGTGCGAGTCTTGCCATCTGGAATCCACGCTCAGTCACTGTCTGTGTACCCATCGAGCACAACGGACACCTGCTTGCGAAAGTACAGGCCGAAGCGTACGGTGGACAAGATGTAGCGCACACACCGGACTACTGCCTCCAGTGTTCGCGGGCGTGGAGCCTGCAAGAATTGGGTGAGCAAGTTGACAGTGAAGGCAATGTCGGGCCGTGTCGTGGTGGCCAAGTACATGAGCGAGTCGATGACTCGCAGGTACAGAGTCACATCGACTGGCTCCCCCAGGTCAGCTGGGTCATCCACCTTCAGGGTTAGCCTGCCCTTCAGGGGTCATGGGCGTGGAGGCCCTGCGGACGGTAGCGAGGAGGTCGGCAAAGCGCTCCCCCATAGCCTCTGCTTAGCGTGCCCGATGGACACGGTCGCACACGATCTCCATCCTCAAAAAGACAGAGGCCTCGCCAAGATCTTTCATCTTGTAGGCCAAGGAGAGAACGGCCTTGGCAGCGTTCACTGCTCCCAGGTCGGGCGAGGCGATCAGAAGATCGTCCACGTAGACGAGGATGGTAGCGATCGGTGCTGGGGACTGTGAGAGGAACATGGATGGGTCAGCATCACTGTGAACGTATCCAGCACATCTAAGAGTACTGGTGATCTCCTGATTCCGGCAGCGAGATGACTGTTTCAGGCCGTACAAGGCCTTCCGCAGCCAGTACATACGACCGGTGCCATCCTCAAAGCCGGGTGGCCGGACCATGTATATCTCCTCCTCAAGTTCCCCGTTCAGAAACGCGTTGTAGACATCCATCTGATGGAGTTCCCAGTCGTGCTGTGGCACCTGGCTCAGCAGCGTGAGCGTGCTCGTCATCCGGCCAACAGGGGCAAAGATCTCGGTGTAGTCCACACTAGGGACCTGAGAGAAGCCTTTTGCTGTCAGGCGGGCTTTGTAGCGCTCCACCGTACCGTCTGGTTTTAGCTTCTTGCGTAGAACCCACTTGGCCTTGATGGCCTTGTAGTTCTTCGGCAAGTCCACCAACTCAAAAATACCGTGCTCTCGGATGGAATCAAGCTCAGCCTGGCAGGCAGCGCGCCACTGATCAGTGTCGGGGACGGACAAGGCCTCAGGTAGACTGGTGGGATCGGGAGACAACAGTGGTACACTGCGTGTGGCCAGGGCATACGCCGCAGAGGGAGGGTCGACCGTCACCTTGGACTGAGCGGCGTCACGAGCGAGGCCGCGCTCATGAGAAAGTAGTGCCATGCTAGTGACACAGCCAGGGTGAACCTCAGTGAGGCCGCGAGCACTCAGGCCGAGGGCCTTTGTGCCCGGGTCACCGCTGACGATGCTGCGCGTGGGGCGAGGGCGGAGGCGACCGCCGGGTGCCTGTGTGTAGGGGTCCGACAGGGCAGGAGCAGTGGCCGTTACCGACTCACATGCTGGTGTGGATTGCACGGCAGGTGCGTCACTAGAGGCTGGCGCATCCTCGGCAGCTGGGGACGGACCCACGGCAGATGCAGGCACGTCAGTGGCCGAAGGCCGGGACGGCTCAGAGCCAGACACGGACGCGGACGCAGGATCAGGTAGGGCCTCAGACGCAGATGCAGACTCAGGATCGGGCATGGCCTCAGACATAGATGCGGACTCGGACGCAGACTCGGACGCGGGCGAGAGCGGAGAGTCGGGCGCGGAGGAGCGAGCCGCTTGGGATGAGGCTGGGGGTGCCGATGGGCACAGCCTCTGGGGTGTCAGCGACGGAGTGACCGCACTGGCCGGGGGAACTGTGCCAACCGTGACAGGGACCTCCCCCACACTACGGGGCCTGGCACACCCAGGGGCATGAGCAGCACGAAGAGCGTGGATGCGAGCAAGGACGTGGAAGGCGAGATGCTCGAAGAAGAGAGCGTCACGGGACTCCACGATGCGGCGGCACTCAGGGTCCCAGATTTGCCAGGCCTTCGACTGCGGGGCCACGCTGACGAAGGCGCAAACGCGGCCCTGCGGAGAGAGCTTGCTCCCTTGCTGCTCCGGTGTGAACCAGATGTAGGCAAGGGAGCCCTAGACACGGGCCAGGCGCAGATCCGCGTGACGCCCGTACCACAGCTCGTAGGGCATGCGGTGACCAAGGAGGTGGCCGTGTGGAATGCGGTTCCAGACCTAGATCCTGTACGCCATGCCCTCGAAGGCAAAGGCCTCAGGCATGGCGCTGTCGGCACGCATGGCACGAACCGTGTCCTCCATGGTGCGGTTCCAGCGCTCCGAGACACCGTTCTACTGGGGGGTGGCGGGAGCGGAGAGGTTGTGGAAAACACCAAGCTCCGTGAAGGAGCGGGCCATGTCCCCGAGGTACTCGCCGCCACGGTTAGAGCGGAAGGCCTGAAGGCGGCGGTGGGTCTGGCGTTCGGCCATGACCAGCCAAATACGGACAGCGATGGCGGCGTTGCTCTTCTGACGCAGACTGTAGACCCAGCGCATGCGCGTGAAGTCATCAGTCAACGTCTGGACGTAGCGGCCGCGGTCCTCCTGAAACTCGACAGGGAGAGGACCCATGAGGTCGGAGTGGGCAAGTTCCAAGGACCGACGAGCCCTGGAGGCAGACTCAGGATAAGTGGACCGGTGCATTTTGCCTTCAGCACAGGACTGGCAGTCGGTCGTGGGCGGCGCCTCGAAGGACACCGCATCAAGACCGAGAGCTGGCTGAGTGCGGCTGAGTGCTCCACAAAGTTTATGCACAAAGTTTCTGCACAAATTTTAAGCACAAAGTTTATGCACAAAGTTTATGCACAAAGTTTATGCACATAGTTTGTGCACAAAGTTTATGTACAAAGTTTAGGCACAAAGTTTACGCATAAAAGTTTATGCACAAAGTTTATGCACAAAGTTCATGCACAACGTTTATGCACACAGATGATGCACAAAGTTTACGCACAAAGTTTATGGACAACATTTATGCACAAATTTTATGCACAAAGTTTCTGCACAACGTTTGTGCACAAAGTTAATGCACAACGTTTATGCACAAAGTTTACGCACAAAGTTTATGGACAACATTTATGCACAAATTTTATGCACAAAGTTTCTGCACAACGTTTGTGCACAAAGTTAATGCACAACGTTTATGCAAAAATGTTATGCACAATGTTTATGCACAAAATCTATGCACAATTTTTTTGCACAAAGTGTATGAACAAAGTTTATGCACACCGTTTAGCACAAAGTTTATGCACAGCATTTATGCACAAAGTTTATGCACAAAGTTTATGCAAAACGTTTATGCACAAAATCTATGCACAAAGTTTATGCAAAAAGTTTATGAAAAAAGTTTATGCGCAAAGTTTATGCACAAAGTTTATGCACAAAGTTTATGCAAAACGTTTATGCACAAAATCTATGCACAAAGTTTATGCAAAAAGTTTATGAAAAAAGTTTATGCGCAAAGTTTATGCACAAAGATTATGCACAAAGTTTATGCACAATGTTTCTGCACAACATTTCTGCACAAAGTTTATGCACAAAGTTTATGCACAAAGTTTATGCACAAGATTTATACACAACGTTTATGCACAAAGTTTATGCACAAAGTTCATGCACAAAGCTGATGCACAAAGTTTTTGCACAACGTTTGTGCACAAAGTTTATGCACAAAGATTATGCTCAAACTTTATGCACAAAGTTTATGCACAAACGTTCTGCACAAAGTTTCTGCACAATGTTTGTGCACAAAGTTTATGCACGAAGTTTATGCACAAAGCTTATACACATAGTTCATGCACAAAGTTAATGCACAAAGTTTATGCACAAAGTTTCTGCACAATGTTTGTGCACAAAGTTTATGCACGAAGTTTATGCACAAAGCTTATACACATAGTTCATGCACAAAGTTAATGCACAAAGTTTATGCACAACATTTGTGCACAACGTTTTGTGCACAAAGTTTATGCACAAAGTTTATGCACAAAGATTATACAAAAGGTTTATGCACAAAGTTTATGCAAAACGTTTATGCACAAATTTTATGCACAACGTTTATACACAACGTTTATGCACAAAGTTTATGCACAAAGATTATACAAAAGGTTTATGCACAAAGTTTATGCAAAACGTTTATGCACAAATTTTATGCACAACGTTTATACACAACGTTTATGCACAAAATTTATGCACAAAGTTTATGCATAATGTTTATGCACAAATTTTATGCACAACGTTTCTGCACAACGTTTGTGCACAAAGGTTATGCACAAAGCTTATGCACAAAGTTTATACACAAAGTATATGTACAAAGATTATGCTCAAAGTTTATGCACAAAGTTTATGCACAAAGGTTATGCACAAAGTTTATGCACAAATTTTATGCACAAAGTTTATGCACAAAGTTTATACACAAAGTATATGTACAAAGATTATGCTCAAAGTTTATGCACAAAGTTTATGCACAAAGGTTATGCACAAAGTTTATGCACAAATTTTATGCACAAAGTTTATGCCCAAAGTTTATGCACAAAGTTTCTGCACAACTTTTATGCACAAAGTTTATGCACAACGTTTATGCACAACATTTGTGCACAATGTTTATGCACAAAGTTAATGCACAAAGTTTATGCACAAAGTTTATGCACAACGTTTATGCACAACATTTGTGCACAATGTTTATGCACAAAGTTAATGCACAAAGTTTATGCACAAAGTTTATGCAAAACGTTTATGCAAAAAGTTTATGCACCAAGTTTATGCCCAAAGTTTATCCATAACGTTTTTGCACAACATTTGTGCACAAAGCTGATGCACAAAGTTTATGCACAAAGATTATACACAAAGTTTATGCACAAAGTTTATGGACAAAGTTTATACACATAGTTTATGCACAAAGTTTATCCATAACGTTTTTGCACAACATTTGTGCACAAAGCTGATGCACAAAGTTTATGCACAAAGATTATACACAAAGTTTATGCACAAAGTTTATGGACAAAGTTTATACACATAGTTTATGCACAAAGTTTATACACATAGTTTATGCACAAAGTTTATGCACAAAGTTTTTGCACAAAGTTTATGCACAAAGTTTATGCACAAAGTTTATGCACAACGTTTTTGCACAATATTTATGCACAAAGTTTATACACATAGTTTATGCACAAAGTTTATGCACAAAGTTTTTGCACAAAGTTTATGCACAAAGTTTATGCACAAAGTTTATGCACAACGTTTTTGCACAATATTTATGCACAAAGTTTATGCACAAAGTTTATGCACAAAGTCTATGCACATAGTTTATGCACAAATTTTATGCACAAAGGTTCTGCACAACGTTTGTGCAGAAAGTTCATGCACAAAGTTTATGCACAAAGTTTATACACAAAGTTTATGCACAAAGATTATACACAACGTTTATGCACAAAGATTATGCACAAAAGGTGTTGCACAACATTTGTGCACAAACGTTAGGCACACAGTTTATGTACAAAGTTTATGCACAAAGTTTATACACAAAGTTTATGCACAAAGTTTATGCACACCGATTATGCACAAAGTTTATGCACAACATTTGTGCACAAAGTTTATGCACCACGTTTATGCACAAAGCTTATGCACAAAGTTTATGCACAAAGTTAATGCACAAAGTTTATGCACAAAGTTTCTGCACAACATTTGTGCACAAAGTTTATGCACCACGTTTATGCACAAAGCTTATGCACAAAGTTTATGCACAAAGTTAATGCACAAAGTTTATGCACAAAGTTTCTGCACAACATTTGTGCACAAAGTTTATGCACAACGCTTATGCACAAAAATTATACACAAAGTTTTTGTACAAAGTTTATGCACACAGTTTATGCACAATGTTTATGCACAAAGTATATGCACAAACATTATGCACAAAGTTTATGCACAAAGTTTATGCACAAATTTTCTGCACAACGTTTGTGCACAAATTTTATGCACAAAGTTTATGCACACAGTTTATGCACAATGTTTATGCACAAAGTATATGCACAAACATTATGCACAAAGTTTATGCACAAAGTTTATGCACAAATTTTCTGCACAACGTTTGTGCACAAATTTTATGCACAAAGTTTCTGCACATTATTTATGCACAAAGTTTATGCACAAATTTTATGCACATCTTCTATGCACAACGTTTATGCACAAAGTTTATGGACAAATATATGCACAAAGTTTATGCCCAAAGTTTATGCACAAAGTTTATGCACAAATTTTATGCACATCTTCTATGCACAACGTTTATGCACAAAGTTTATGGACAAATATATGCACAAAGTTTATGCCCAAAGTTTATGCACAAAGTTTGTACACAACCTTTACACACAAAGTTTATGCACAAAGTTCAAACACAAAGATTATGCACAACGTTTATGTACAAATTTTATGCAAAAGGTTTATGCACAAAGTTTATGCACATAGTTCATGCACAAAGTTTTTGCACAACGTTGATGGATGAAGTTTATGAACAAAGTTTATGCACAACATTTATGCACAACGTTTATGCACAAAGTTTATGCACATAGTTCATGCACAAAGTTTTTGCACAACGTTGATGGATGAAGTTTATGAACAAAGTTTATGCACAACATTTATGCACAACGTTCGTACACAAAGTTTATGCACAATGTTTATGCACAATGTTTATGCACAAAGTTTATGCACAAACTTTATGCACAAAGTTTATGTGCATAAACTTTGTGCATATACTTGATGCAAAGTTCATGCACAAAGTTTCTGCACAAAGTTAATGCACAAAGTTTCTGGACAACGTGTGTACACAAAGTCTAGGCACAAAGTTTACGCACAAATTTTATGCACAAGGTTTATGCACAAAGCTTATGTACAAATATTATGCACAACGTTTATGCACAAAGTTAATGCACAAAGTTTATGCACAAAGTTTATCCACAAAGATTATACACAAAGTTTAAGCACAAAGTTTATGCACAAATATTATACACAACGGTTATGCACAAAGTTTATGCACAAAGTTTATTCACAAAGCTTATGCACAAAGTTTCTGCACAACGTTTGTGCACAAAGTTTATGCACAATGTTTATGCACAACATTTTCTGCACAAAGTTTATGCACAGAATTTATCCACAAAGTTCATGCACAACGTTTATGCACACACTTTATGCACAAAGTTTATGCACAAAGTTTCTGCACAAAGTTTATGCACAGAATTTATCCACAAAGTTCATGCACAACGTTTATGCACACACTTTATGCACAAAGTTTATGCACAAAGTTTCTGCACAAAGTTAATGCACAAAGTTTATGCACAAAGTTTATGCACAAAGGTTTTGCACAAAGTTTATGCAAAAAGTTTATGCACAAAAGTTATGCACAAAGATTATGCACAACGTTTATGCACAATGTTTCTGCACAAAGTTTATGCACAAAGTTTATGCACAATGTTTTCACACAAAGTTTATGCACAAACTTTATGCACAAACGTTATGCACAAATTTTATCCACAATGTTAATGCACAAAGTTTATGCACAACGTTTATGCACACACTTTATGAACAAAGTTTATGAACACCATTTACGCAAAATGATTATGCACAGCGTTTATGAACAAAGTATATGCACAAAGTTTATGCACAAAGTTTCTGCACAAAGTTGATGCACAAAAGTTACGCACAACGTTTATGCAAAAACTTTATGCACAAAGTTTATGCAAAAAGTTTCTAGACAAAGTTTATACACAACGTTTATGCACAAAGTTTGTGCAAAACGTTTATGCACAAAGTTTATACACAAAGTTTATGCACAAAAGTTGCGCACAACATTTATGCACCAAGTTTATGCACAAATTTTATGCACAACATTTATGCACGCAGTTTATACACAACGCTTATGCACAAATTTTATGCACAAAGTTTATGCACAAGGTTTCTGCACAAAGTTTATGCACAGAATTTTGGCACAAAGTTCATGTACAACATTTATGCACAAAGTTTATGCACAAATTTTATGCAGAAAGTTTCTGAAAAAGGGTTATGCAGAAAGTTTATGCAGAAAGTTTATGCACAAAGTTTATGCACAAATGTTCTGCACAAATTTTATGCACAAAGGTTTTGCACAAACTTTATTCACAAAGTGTATGCACAACGTTTCTGCACAAATATTATGCACAACGTTTATGCACAACGTTTATGCACACAGTTTATTCACAAAGTTGATGCACAAAGTTTATGCACAAAGTTTATGCACAACATTTGTGCACAAAGTTTATGCACAAAGTTTATGCACAAAGTTTGTGCACAAAGTTTATGCACAACGTTAATGCAGAAATCTCATGGACAAAGTTTATGCACAAATTTTATGCACAAGTTTTATGCAGACCGTTTATGCACAAAGTTTATACACAAAGTTTATGCACATTGCTTATGCACAAAGTTTATGCACAAAGTTCATGCACAAATTTTCTGTAAAACGTTTATGCACAACATTTATGCACAACGTTTATGTATAACGTTTATGCACAAAGTTTATGCACAAAGGTTATGTACAACGTTTATACACAAAGTTTATACACAAAGTTTATGAACAACGTTTATGCACACAGTTTATGCACAAAGTTTATGCACAAAGTTTCTGCACAAAGTTTATGCACAAAGTTTATGCACAACGTTTGTGCACGAATTTTATGCACAGAGGTTATGCACAAAGTCTACAAACAAAGTTTATGCACAAAGTTTATGCAAAAAGTTTATGCACAAAGTTTATGCACAACGTTTGTGCACGAATTTTATGCACAGAGGTTATGCACAAAGTCTACAAACAAAGTTTATGCACAAAGTTTATGCAAAAAGTTTATGCACAAAGTTTTGTGCACAACGTTTATGCACAAAGTTTATGCGCAAATTTTATGCACAAAGTTTACGCCTAAAGTTTATGCCCAAACGTTCTGCACAAAGTCTCTACACAATGATTGTGCACAAATTTTATGCACGAAGTTTATGCACAAATTTTATACACATAGTTTATGCACAAAGTTTACGCCTAAAGTTTATGCCCAAACGTTCTGCACAAAGTCTCTACACAATGATTGTGCACAAATTTTATGCACGAAGTTTATGCACAAATTTTATACACATAGTTTATGCACAAAGTTTATGCACAACATTTGTGCACAACGTTTGTGCACAAAGTTTATGCACAAAGTTTATGCATAAAGATTATACACAAGGTTTATGCACAAAGTTTATGCAAAACGTTTATGCACAAATTTTATGCACAACGTTTATACACAACGTTTATGCACAAAATCTATGCACAAAGTTCATGCACAACGTTTATGCACAAAGTCTATGCACAGCGTTTCTTCACAACGTTTGTGCACAAAGTTTATGCACAAAGCTTATGCACAAAGTTTATACACAAAGTGTATGTACAAAGGTTATGCACAAAGTATATGCACAATGTTTATGCACAAAGTTTGTGCACAAAGTTTATGCACAAAGCTTATGCACAAAGTTTATACACAAAGTGTATGTACAAAGGTTATGCACAAAGTATATGCACAATGTTTATGCACAAAGTTTGTGCACACACGATATGCACAAAGTTTATCCACAATGTATATGCACAAAGTGTATCCACAACGTTTATGCACAAAGTTTATGAACAAAGTTTATGTACTCTGTTTACACACAAAAATTATGCACAACGTTCATGCACAAAGTTTATGCACAAAGTTTGTGCACAAAGTTCATACACAATGTTTATGCACAAAGTTTATGCGCAAAGTTTAGGCACAAATTTTTTTCACAAAGTTTATGCACAAAGTTTACGCACAACGTTTATGCACAAAGTTTATGCACAAAGTTTATGCAGAAAATGTATATGCACAAAGTTTATGCACAAAGTTTCTGCACAACGTTTGTGCACAAATCCTATGCACAAAGTTTATGCACAAAGTTTATACACAAATTTTATGCACAATGTTTATGCATAAAGTTTATGCAAAACTTTTATGCACAAAGTTTATGCACAACGTTTGTGCACAAATCCTATGCACAAAGTTTATGCACAAAGTTTATACACAAATTTTATGCACAATGTTTATGCATAAAGTTTATGCAAAACTTTTATGCACAAAGTTTATGCACAAACGTTATGCACAAAGTTTATGCACAAAGTTTATGCACAACTCTTGTGCACAAAGTTTAGGCACAAAGTTTATACACAACGTTTATGCACAAAGTTTATGCTCAAAGTTGATGCACAAATTTTATGTAGAACGTTTATGAAAAAGGTTTATGCAGAAAGTTTCTGCACAAAGTTTATGCAGAAAGTTTATGCACAAAGTTTATGCTCAAAGTTGATGCACAAATTTTATGTAGAACGTTTATGAAAAAGGTTTATGCAGAAAGTTTCTGCACAAAGTTTATGCAGAAATGTTCTGCACAAATTTTGTGCACAAAATTTATGCACAAAGTTTATTCACAACGTTTATGCACAAAGTTCATGCAGAAAGGTTATGCACACAGTTGATGCACGAATTTTATGCACAAAGTTTATGCACTACGTTTCTGCACAAAGTTTATGCACAAAATTTATGCACAAAGTTTATTCACAACGTTTATGCACAAAGTTCATGCAGAAAGGTTATGCACACAGTTGATGCACGAATTTTATGCACAAAGTTTATGCACTACGTTTCTGCACAAAGTTTATGTACAATGTTTATGCACAAAGTTCATGCACAAAGTTTCTGCACAAAGTTTCTGCACAAAGTTTAAGCACAAAGTTTATGCACAACGTTTATCGACAACATTTATGCACACAGTTTACGCACAAAGTTTATGCACAACATTTATGCACAAAGTTTATGCACAAAGTTTGTGCACAAAGTTTCTGCACAGAGTTTGTGCACAAACATTATGCACAAATTGTATGCACAAAGTTTATGCATTAAGTTTTTGCACAAAGTTTGTGCACAACGTTTATGCACAAAGTTAATGCACAAATTTCATGGACAAAGTTTATGCACAAATTTTATGCACAAAATTTATGCACAAAGTTTATGCACAAAGTTTATGCACAATGTTTATGCACAAAGTTTATGCACAAAGTTTATGCACAAAGTTTATGCACAAAGTTTATGCACAATGTTTATGCACAACTTTTATGCACAAAGTTTATGCAAAATGTTTATGCACAAAGTTTATGCACAAAGTTTATTCACAAAGTTGATGCAAAATGTTTATGCACAACGTTTATGCACAAAGTTTGTGCACAAATTTTATGCACAAAGTTTATGCAGAAAGTTTATGTACAACGTTTATGCACAAAGTTTATCCACAAAGTTTATGCACAACGTTTATGCACAATGTTTATGCACAACGTTTATGCACAAAGTTTAAACACAAAGTTTATGCACATAGTTTTTGCCGAAAGTTAATGCAGAAAGTGTATGTGCAAAGTATATGCATAAAGTTTATGCCCAATCTTTATGCACAAAGGTTATGCAAAATGTTTATGCACAAAGTTTATGCAAAACGTTTATGCACAGAGTTTATGCACAAACATTATGCACACCGTTTCTGCACAAAGTTTATGCACAAAGTTTACGCACAACGTTTATGCAATACGTTTATAAACAAAGTTCATGCTGAAAGTTTATGCACAAAGTTGATGAACAAAGTTTATGCACAATGTTTATGCACAAAGTTTATGCACGAAGTTTATGCACAACGTTTATGCACAAAGTTTATGCACAAAGGTTATGCACAAAGTTTATGAACAAAGTTTCTGCACAAAGTTTATGCACAAATTTGATGCACAAAGTTTATGCACAAAGTTTCTGCACAAAGTTTTTGCACAAAGTTTATGCACTATGTTTATGCACTATTTTTATGCAAAACGTTTATGCACAAAGCCTATGCACAAAGTTTATGCACAGAGTTTATGCACAAAGTTTATGCACAAAGTTTATGTACAAAGTTTGTGCACAAAGGTTATGCACAAAGTTTATGCACAAAGTTCCTGCACAAAGTTTATGCACAATGTTTCTGCACAAAGTTTATGCACAGCGTTTATGGACAAATGTTATGCACAAATTTTATGCAAAAAGTTTATGCACAAAGTTTATTCACAAAGTTTATTTACAAAGTTTATGCACAAAGGTTATGCACAAAGTTTATGCACAAAGTTTATGCACAAAATTTGTGTACAAAGTTTATGCACAAAGTTTATGCACAAAGGTTATGCATAATGTTTATGCACAAAGGTTATGGACAAAGTTGATGCACAACGTTTATGCAAAAAATTCATGCACAACGTTTATGCACAAAATTTGTGTACAAAGTTTATGCACAAAGTTTATGCACAAAGGTTATGCATAATGTTTATGCACAAAGGTTATGGACAAAGTTGATGCACAACGTTTATGCAAAAAATTCATGCACAACGTTTGTGCACAAAGTTTACGCACACAGTTTCTGCACAACGTTTATGCACAAAGTCTATGCACAACGTTTATGCACAAAGGTTATGCACAAAGTTTATGCACAAAGTTCATGCACAAAGGTTATGCACAAAGTTTACGCACACAGTTTCTGCACAACGTTTATGCACAAAGTCTATGCACAACGTTTATGCACAAAGGTTATGCACAAAGTTTATGCACAAAGTTCATGCACAAAGGTTATGCACAAAGTTTATGCACAAAGTGTATGCACAAAATTTATGCACAAAGATTGTGCACAAAGGTTATGCACATAGTTTATGCACAAAGTTCATGCAGATGTTTATGCACAAATTTTATGCACAAACTTGATGCACAACCTTTATGCACACAGTTTTTGCACAACGTTTATGCACAAATTTTATGCTTGAATGTTATGCACAAAGGTTATGCACAAAGTTTATGGAAAGAGTTTATGCACAACGTTTATGCACAAAGTTTAAGCACAAAGTTTATGCACAACGTTTATGCACAAATTTTATGCTTGAATGTTATGCACAAAGGTTATGCACAAAGTTTATGGAAAGAGTTTATGCACAACGTTTATGCACAAAGTTTAAGCACAAAGTTTATGCCCAAATCTTATGCACAATGTTTATGCACAAAGTTTATGCACAAAGTTTATGCACAGAGTTTATGCACAAAGTTTATGCACAAAGTTTATGCACCAAGTTTATGCACAAAGTTTCTGCACAAAGTTTATGCACAATGTTTATGCACAAAGTTTATGCACAAAGTTTATGCACAGAGTTTATGCACAAAGTTTATGCACAAAGTTTATGCACCAAGTTTATGCACAAAGTTTCTGCACAAAGTTTATGCTAAAAGTTTATACACAACGCTTATGCACAAAGTTAATGGGCAAAGTTCATGCACAAATTTTATGCACAACGTTTATGCACAAAGTTTATGCACAAAGTTTCTGCAAAACGTTTATGCACAAAGAATCTTTACAAAGTTTATGCACAATGTTCATGCACAGAGTTTATGCACAAAGGTTAGTTTTTGCACAACGTTTGTGCACAAAGTTTATGCACAACGTTTGTGCATAAAGTTTATGCACAAAGTTTATGCACAAATGTTATGCACAAAGTTTCTTTACAAAGTTTATGCACAAAGTTTATGCAAAACGTTTGTGCACAAAGTTTATACACACATTTCATGCACAAAGTTTCTGAACAAAGTTTATGCACAAAGTTAACGCACAACTTTTATGCTCAAAGTTTATGCACAAAGCTTATCCACAAAGTTTATGCACAAAGTTTATGCACAAACTTTATGCACACATTTTATGCACAAAGTTTATGCACAACGTTCATGCACAAAATTTATGCACAAAGTTTATGCAAAACGTTTATGCACAAAGTTTATGCACAAAGTTTATGCACAAACTTTATGCACACATTTTATGCACAAAGTTTATGCACAACGTTCATGCACAAAATTTATGCACAAAGTTTATGCAAAACGTTTATGCACAAAGTTTATGCACAAAGTTTATGCACAAAGTTTATGCACAAAGGTTATGCACAAAGTTTATGCACAAAGTTTGTGCACAAAATTTCTGTACAAAGTTTATGCACAAAGTTTATGCACAAAGGTTATGCACAAAGTTTATGCACAAAGTTTGTGCACAAAATTTCTGTACAAAGTTTATGCACAAAGTTTATGCACAAAGGTTATACACAATGTTTATGCACAACGGTTATGCACAAAGGTTATGCACAAAGTTTATGCACAACATTTATGCACAAAGTTTATGCACACAGTTTCTGCACAAAGTTTATTCACAGCGTTTATGCACAAAGTTTATGTACAACTTTTATGCACAAAGTTCATGCACAAATTTTATGCACAACATTTATGCACAAAGTTTATGCACACAGTTTCTGCACAAAGTTTATTCACAGCGTTTATGCACAAAGTTTATGTACAACTTTTATGCACAAAGTTCATGCACAAATTTTATGCACAAAAGTTATGCACAAAGTTTATGCACAAAAATTCTGCACAAAGTTTATGAACAAAGTTTATGCACAAAATTGCTTCACAAAGTTTATTCACAAAGTTTATGCACAAAGTTTATGCACAAAGGTTATGCACAACGTTTATGCACAACATTTATGCACAAAGTTTATGAACAAAGTTTATGCACAAAATTGCTTCACAAAGTTTATTCACAAAGTTTATGCACAAAGTTTATGCACAAAGGTTATGCACAACGTTTATGCACAACATTTATGCACAAATTTTATGCACAAAGTTTATGCACAAAGTTTATGCACGACGTTTATGCACAAAATTTATGCACAAATGTTATGCACAAAGTTTCTGTACAAAGTTTATGCCCAAAGTTTATGCACAACGTTTATGCACAAAGTTTATGCACAAAGTTTATGCACGACGTTTATGCACAAAATTTATGCACAAATGTTATGCACAAAGTTTCTGTACAAAGTTTATGCCCAAAGTTTATGCACAACGTTTATGCACTAAGTTTATGCACAAAGTTTATACACAACGTTTATGCACAATGTCTATGCACAAACTTTATGCACAAATTTTAGGCACAATGTTTATGCACAATGTTTGTGCACAATTTTTATGCACAAAGTTTATGCACAAATTTTGTGCACAAAGTTTATGCACAAAAGTTATGCAAAAGTTTGTGCACAAACGTTATGCACAAAGTTTATGCACAAAGTTTATGCAGAAAGTAAATGCACAGAATTTATGCACAAAGTTTATGCACAAAGTTTATGCACAAACTTTATGAACAAAGTTTATGCACAAAGTTTATGCACAAAGTTTGTGCACAAAGTTTATGCAAAATTTTATGCATGAACTTTGTGCATGAACTTTGTGCATGAACTTTGTGCATAAGTTTTGTGCATAAAGGTTGTCCATAAACTGTGCGCATTAACTTTGTGCATAAACTTTGTGCATTAACTTTGTGCATAAAACGTGTGCACAAACTTTGTGCATAAACGTTGTCCATGAAGTGTGTGCATAAACTTTGTGCCTAAACGTTGTGCATAAACTTTGTGCATAAACTGTGTGCATAAACGTTGTGCATAAACTTTGTGCATAAACGTTGTGCAGAAACGTTTTGCATAAACTTTGTGCAGAACCTTTGTGCATAAACTTTGTGCATAAACTGTGTGCATAAACGTTGTGCATAAACTTTGTGCATAAACGTTGTGCAGAAACGTTTTGCATAAACTTTGTGCAGAACCTTTGTGCATAAACTTTGTGCATAAACGTTCTGCATAAACTTTGTACATAAACGTTGTGCATAAACTCTGAGCATAAACGTTGTGCATAACCTTTGTGCATAAACTTTATGCATAAACGTTGTGCATAAACTTTGTGCATAAACGTTCTGCATAAACTTTGTACATAAACGTTGTGCATAAACTCTGAGCATAAACGTTGTGCATAACCTTTGTGCATAAACTTTATGCATAAACGTTGCGCATAAAGTTTTAGCATAAAATTTGTGCATAATTTTTGTGCATCAACTTTGTGCATAAACTTTGTGCATAAACTTTGTGGATAAGTTTTTTTGCATAAACTTTGTGCATAGATTTTGAGCATAAACGTTGTCCATCAACTTTGTGCAGAAACTTTGTGCATAAACTTTGTAGAAAATTTGTGCATAAACTTTGTGAATAAACGTTGTGCATAAACTTTGTGCAGAAATGTTTTGCATGAACGTTGTGCATAAACTTTGTGCATAAACTTTGTGCATTAAATTTTCTTATAAACGTTTTGTATAAGATTTGTGCATAAACTTTGTGCAGAAATGTTTTGCATGAACGTTGTGCATAAACTTTGTGCATAAACTTTGTGCATTAAATTTTCTTATAAACGTTTTGTATAAGATTTGTGCTTAAACTTTGTGCGTAAATGTTTTCCATAAACTTTGTGCATAAACGTTGTGCATAGGATTTGTGCATGAACTTTGTGCAGAAACTTTGTGCATAAACTTTGTGCATAACCTTTGTGCAGAAAATTTGTGCATAAACTTTGTGCATAAACTTTGTGCATAAACGTTGTGCATAGGATTTGTGCATGAACTTTGTGCAGAAACTTTGTGCATAAACTTTGTGCATAACCTTTGTGCAGAAAATTTGTGCATAAACTTTGTGCATAAACTTTGTGCATAAACTTTGTGCATAAACATTGTGCATAAACATTGTGCATAAACTTTGTGCATAAACGTTGTGCATAAACGTTGTGCATACATTTTGAGCATAAAGATTGTGCATAAACTTTGTGCATAAACTTTGTGCATAAACTTTGTGCATAAACATTGTGCATAAACATTGTGCATAAACTTTGTGCATAAACGTTGTGCATAAACGTTGTGCATACATTTTGAGCATAAAGCTTGTGCATAAACTTTGTGCATAAAGTTTGTGCATAACCTTTGTGCATAAACTTTGTGCATAAATTTTGTGCATAATCTTAACGCATAAACTTTGTGCATAAACTTTGTGCATAAAGGTTTTGCATAAACTTTGTGCATAAACTTTGTGCATAAACGTTTTGCATAAACTTTGTGCATAAACTTTGTGCATAAAATTTGTGCTTAAACTTTGTGCATAAACTTTGTGCAGAAACTGTGTGCATAAACTTTGTGCATAAACGTTTTGCATAAACTTTGTGCATAAACTTTGTGCATAAAATTTGTGCTTAAACTTTGTGCATAAACTTTGTGCAGAAACTGTGTGCATAAACTCTGTGCATAAACTTTGTGCATAAATTTTGTACATAGACTTTGTGCATAAACTTTGTGCATAAACTTTGTGAAAAAAACTTTGTGCATAAACTTTGTGCAGGAACTTTGTGCAAGAACTTTGTGCATAAACTTTATGCATAAAATTTGTGCATAAACTTTGTGCATAAACGTTGAGCATAATCATTGTGCAAAAAATGTGTGCATAAACTTTGTGCATAAACTTTGTGCATAAACGTTTTGCATAAACGTTGTGCATAAACTTTATGCATAAACGATGTGCATAAACATTGTGCATAAACTTTGTGCATAAACATCGTGCATAATCTTTGTGCATAAACTTTGTGCATAAACTATTTGCATAAACTTTGTGCATAAACGTTGTGCATAAAAGTTGTGCATAAACTTCGTGCATAAAATTTGTGCACAAACTCTGTGCATACAATTTGTGCATAAACTTTGTGCATGAACTTTGTGTATAAACGTTGTGCATAATTGTTGTGCATAAACTTTGGGCATAAACCTCGTGCATAAACTTTGTGCATAAACGTTGTGCATAAACTTTGTGCATAAACTTTGTGCATAAACTTTGTGCATACATTTTGTGCATAAACTCTGTGCATAAAATTTGTGCATTATCTTTGTGCATAAACTTTTGCATAAACTTTGTGCATAAACTTTGTGCAGAAACTGTGTGCATAAACTTTGTGCATACATTTTGTGCATAAACTCTGTGCATAAAATTTGTGCATTATCTTTGTGCATAAACTTTTGCATAAACTTTGTGCATAAACTTTGTGCAGAAACGTTGTGCACAAAGGTTGTGCATAGACTTCTTGCACAAACTTTATGCATAAACTTTGTTCATAAACTTTGTGCAAAAACTTTGTGCATATACGTTGTGCATAAAGTTTGTGCATAAATGTTTTGCATAAACTTTGTACATAAATCTTGTGCATAAACATTGTCCATAAACTTTGTACATGAAATTTGTGCAGAAACTTTGTGCATAAACTCTGTGCATAAACTTTGTGCAGAAACGTTGTGCATTAAATTTGTGCATAAACTTTGTGCATAAACTTTGTGCATAAATGTTGTGCATAAACTTTGTGCATAAACTTTGAATATAAACGTTGCGCATAAACTTTGTGCATAAAAGTTGTGCACAAACTTTGTGCATAAACTTTGTGCATGAACTTTGTGCATACAAATTGTGCATTAAGTTTGTGCATAAACTTTGTGCATAAATGTTGTGCATAAACGTTTTCCATAAAGTGTGTGCATTAACTTTGTGCTCAAACTTTGTGCATAAACATTGTGCATTAAATTTGTGCATAAACTTTGTGCATAAACTTTGTGCATGAACTTTGTACATACAAATTGTGCATTAACTTTGTGCATAAACTTTGTGCATAAATGTTGTGCATAAACGTTTTCCATAAACTGTGTGCATTAACTTTGTGCACAAACTTTGTGCATAAACTTTGTCCATGAAGTTTGTGCATAAACGGTGTGCATAAACTTTGTGCATAAAAATGTTTGCATAAACTTTGTGCATAAATTTTGAGCATAAACGTTGTCCATCAACTTTGTGCGTAAACGTTTTGCAGAAACTGTGTGCATAAACTTTGTGCATAACCTTTTGTGCATAAACGTTGTGTATAAACTTTGTGCATAAACTTTGTGCATAAGCTTTGTGCATTAACTTTGAGCATAAACATTGTGCGTTAACTTTATGCATAGACGTGCATAAACTTTGTGCATAACCTTTGTGCAGAAACTTTGTGCATAAAAGTTGTGCATAAACGTTGTGCATAAACTTTGTGCATAAACTTTGTGCATAAACTTTGTAAAGAAACTTTGTGCATAAACTTTGTGCATAAGCATTGTGCATAAACCTTGTGCAAAAAAGTTGTGCATAAACATTGTGCACAAACGTTGTGCATAAACTTTGTAAAGAAACTTTGTGCATAAAATTTGTGCATAAACTCTGTGCATATACGTTGTGCATACACTTTGTGCATAAAATTTGTGCATAAACGTTGTGCATAAACATTGTGCACAAACGTTGTGCATAAACTTTGTAAAGAAACTTTGTGCATAAAATTTGTGCATAAACTCTGTGCATATACGTTGTGCATACACTTTGTGCATAGAATTTGTGCATAAAATTTGGGCATAAACGTTGTGCTTAAAATTTGTGCATAAACTTTGTGCATAAACTTTGTCTATAAACTTTGTGCATAATCTTTGAACATAAACTTTGTACATAAACGTTGTGCATAAAATTTGTGCATAAAATTTGGGCATAAACGTTGTGCTTAAAATTTGTGCATAAACTTTGTGCATAAACTTTGTCTATAAACTTTGTGCATAATCTTTGAACATAAACTTTGTACATAAACGTTGTGCGTAAACTTTGTGCATAAACCTTGTGCATAAACGTTGTGCATAAACCCTTCCATAAACTTTGTGCATAAACTTTGTGCATAAACTTTGTCTATAAACTTTGTGCATAATCTTTGAACATAAACTTTGTACATAAACGTTGTGCGTAAACTTTGTGCATAAACCTTGTGCATAAACGTTGTGCATAAACCCTTCCATAAACTTTGTGCATAAACTTTGTGCATAAACTTTGTGCATAAACTTCGTTCATAAAGTTTGTGCATAAAATTTGTGTATGCACTTTGTGCATGAACTTTGTGCATTTACTTTCTGCATAAACTTTGTGCATGAATTTTGTGCATAAACTTTGTGCATAAACTTTGTGCATAAACTTCGTTCATAAAGTTTGTGCATAAAATTTGTGTATGCACTTTGTGCATGAACTTTGTGCATTTACTTTCTGCATAAACTTTGTGCATGAATTTTGTGCATAAACTTTGTCCATAAACTTTGTGCATAAACGTTGTGCATAAACTTTGTGCAGAAACGTTGTGCACAAACTTTGTGCATAAACGTTGTGCATAAACTTTGTGCACAAACGTTGTGCATAAACTTTGTGCATAAACTTTGTGCATAAACTTTGTGCATAAACGTTGTGTTTAAACTTTGTGCATAAACATAGTGCATAAACGTTGTGCATAAACTTTGTGCATAAACTTTGTGCAGAAACTTTGTGCATAACATTTGTGCATTAAAGTTGTGCATAAAAGCTGTGCATAAAAGTTGTGCATAAACTTTGTGCATAAACTTTGTACATAAAATTTTGTGCATAACCATTGTGCATAAACTTTGTGGATAAAGTTTGTGGATAAACTTTGTGCAGAAATTTTGTGCATTAACTTTGTTCATCAACTTTGTGCAGAAGTTTTGTGCATAAACTTTGTGCATACAATTTGTGCATAAACTTTGTGCAGAATGTTTGTGCATAAAATTTGTGCATAAGCTTTGTGGATAAACTTTGCGCAGAAACGTTGTGCATAAACGTTGTGCATAAACGCTGTGCATAAACTTTGTGCATGAACTTTGTGCAGGAACTTTGTGCATAAACTTTGTGCATAAATTTTGAATATAGACGTTGCGCATAAACTTTGTGCATAAAAGTTGTGCACAAACTTTGTGCATAAACTTTGTGCATGAACTTTGTGCAGGAACTTTGTGCATAAACTTTGTGCATAAATTTTGAATATAGACGTTGCGCATAAACTTTGTGCATAAAAGTTGTGCACAAACTTTGTGCATAAAATTTGTGCATGATTCATTGATCGTTGGCCAGGGGCGCGGAGTGTGCGCAGGGCTTGGTCACCAGAACGAGTCGTCACTCCAGCGTGACGAGCATTTCGGACGGAGTTGCTGATGTCAGCTGCTGATGAAGCCAGGGTGGTATGGAGGGTGCTGGCGGTGGCGGTAGAAGAAGGGTGGCACACTTGCGGCAGCGAAGCAGTAACTGGATCAAGAGGCCTCAGGTGATGTTAACCTGATGCTCTGATACCATGTCAGAAGAATGCGATGAGAAGAGACAGCAAGAGCAGAAGCAGGTAGAGGCAGCGGGAACGCGTAGACAGGTTAGTTGAATGACGAGAGCAAAAAGTTGTGAGCAGTCCCGCGGAGTTAGTTGCAAGGCTTGCAGGGGGGCGAGGCAACGAGGCTGCAAGGTAGACAAAAGTCTGAGAGAGAACGTGAGAGCGAGGCGAGTGACTGTTGATGAGTAACGAGCGAGGGGTGATGGAGCGAAGGGTGGTGAGCTGGGAACGGTTGGCGAAGGCAGAAGGAGTGAGGGTTGAGCAGAGCGAGGACACGGCGGCAAAGCCGCGGAACCGAAGGGAACAGGATGCGAAGAACTGTTCTGGTTAACTTGAGGGAATAGGACAAAACCAACGAAGCAATGGCTTCTTTCCGCTAGTCGGACGCGGGTGACAGGTGTCACTTTATTAGGGGATAACTCGGCCTTGTCGGTTCAACGGTCCTGAGAACCGAAGGTTGGTAGCCGAGGTGGCTCGGGTTTGAACCAGAACCATTATTGAGAGAGACTTTTCCTCCTGGCTGAGTGTCCATGGTGAGTTTCTTCGATGCTAATTTTTGACACGCTGGCACAACTCTGGCACAACTCCGGCACAACTCTGGCACAACTCTGGTACAACTCTGGCACAACTCTGGCACAACTCTGGAACAACTGCAGCACAACTCTGGCACAACTCTGGCACAACTCTGGCACACCTCTGGCACAATTCTGGCACAACTCTGGTACAACTCTGGCACAACTTTGGCACAACTTTTGCAAAACTCTGGCATAACTCTGGCACAACTCTGGCAGAACTCTGGCACGACTCTGGCACAACTCTGGCACAACTCTGGCACAACTCTGGCACCACTCTGGCACAACTCTGGCACAACTCTGGCACAACTCCGGCACAACTCTGGCACAACTCTGGAACAACTGCGGCACAACTCTGGCACAACTCTGGCACAAGTCTGGCACAACTCTGGCACAACTCTGGCATATCTCTTGCAAAACTCTGGCAAAACTCTAGGACAACTCTGGCACAACTCTGGCACAACTCCGGCACAACTCTGGCACAACTCTGGAACAACTGCGGCACAACTCTGGCACAACTCTGGCACAAGTCTGGCACAACTCTGGCACAACTCTGGCATATCTCTTGCAAAACTCTGGCAAAACTCTAGGACAACTCTGGCACAACTCTGGCACAACTCCGGCACAACTCTGGCACAACTCTGGAACAACTGCGGCACAACTCTGGCACAACTCTGGCACAAGTCTGGCACAACTCTGGCACAACTCTGGCATATCTCTTGCAAAACTCTGGCAAAACTCTAGGACAACTCTGGCACAACTCTGGCACAACTCCGGCACAACTCTGGCACAACTCTGGAACAACTGCGGCACAACTCTGGCACAACTCTGGCACAAGTCTGGCACAACTCTGGCACAACTCTGGCATATCTCTTGCAAAACTCTGGCAAAACTCTAGGACAACTCTGGCACAACTCTGGCACAACTCCGGCACAACTCTGGCACAACTCTGGAACAACTGCGGCACAACTCTGGCACAACTCTGGCACAAGTCTGGCACAACTCTGGCACAACTCTGGCATATCTCTTGCAAAACTCTGGCAAAACTCTAGGACAACTCTGGCACAACTCTGGCACAACTCCGGCACAACTCTGGCACAACTCTGGAACAACTGCGGCACAACTCTGGCACAACTCTGGCACAAGTCTGGCACAACTCTGGCACAACTCTGGCATATCTCTTGCAAAACTCTGGCAAAACTCTAGGACAACTCTGGCACAACTCTGGCACAACTCCGGCACAACTCTGGCACAACTCTGGAACAACTGCGGCACAACTCTGGCACAACTCTGGCACAAGTCTGGCACAACTCTGGCACAACTCTGGCATATCTCTTGCAAAACTCTGGCAAAACTCTAGGACAACTCTGGCACAACTCTGGCACAACTCCGGCACAACTCTGGCACAACTCTGGAACAACTGCGGCACAACTCTGGCACAACTCTGGCACAAGTCTGGCACAACTCTGGCACAACTCTGGCATATCTCTTGCAAAACTCTGGCAAAACTCTAGGACAACTCTGGCACAACTCTGGCACAACTCCGGCACAACTCTGGCACAACTCTGGAACAACTGCGGCACAACTCTGGCACAACTCTGGCACAAGTCTGGCACAACTCTGGCACAACTCTGGCATATCTCTTGCAAAACTCTGGCAAAACTCTAGGACAACTCTGGCACAACTCTGGCACAACTCCGGCACAACTCTGGCACAACTCTGGAACAACTGCGGCACAACTCTGGCACAACTCTGGCACAAGTCTGGCACAACTCTGGCACAACTCTGGCATATCTCTTGCAAAACTCTGGCAAAACTCTAGGACAACTCTGGCACAACTCTGGCACAACTCCGGCACAACTCTGGCACAACTCTGGAACAACTGCGGCACAACTCTGGCACAACTCTGGCACAAGTCTGGCACAACTCTGGCACAACTCTGGCATATCTCTTGCAAAACTCTGGCAAAACTCTAGGACAACTCTGGCACAACTCTGGCACAACTCCGGCACAACTCTGGCACAACTCTGGAACAACTGCGGCACAACTCTGGCACAACTCTGGCACAAGTCTGGCACAACTCTGGCACAACTCTGGCATATCTCTTGCAAAACTCTGGCAAAACTCTAGGACAACTCTGGCACAACTCTGGCACAACTCCGGCACAACTCTGGCACAACTCTGGAACAACTGCGGCACAACTCTGGCACAACTCTGGCACAAGTCTGGCACAACTCTGGCACAACTCTGGCATATCTCTTGCAAAACTCTGGCAAAACTCTAGGACAACTCTGGCACAACTCTGGCACAACTCCGGCACAACTCTGGCACAACTCTGGAACAACTGCGGCACAACTCTGGCACAACTCTGGCACAACTCTGGCACAACTCTGGCACAACTCTGGCACGACTCTGGCACAACTCTGGGACAACTCTGGCACGTCTCTGGCACAACTCTGGCGAAACTCTGGCACACCTCTGCCACAACATTTGCACAACTCTGGCACAACTCTGGCACAAATCTGGCACAACTTTAGCACAACTATGGCTCAACTCTGGCACAACTCTGGCACAACTCTGGCACAACT
>SZWC01000423.1:36729-52315 GCA_023375785.1 Penium margaritaceum
TCAAGGGTTCGGTCAGTGTGGTTTCCCCATCTGTCACCCCAACTGTGTGATAGAACTGTCTATAATCAACTCGAGGCACGGTGCGCTGTGACCTTCGCACAGGCTCGGCAGGCGGTGTTGCTTCTGTGTCGGTGTCCCTACCTACGGGGTCCAGGCCAGGTGGGGAGGAAGGGGTACCTGAGTCAGTGCTCACGAGGTCTGTGGGTGTGAGTAGATCTGTAGGTACAGGTGAGACTGCGCCTAAACCACGGTCCTGTGGCACTGACTGGACAGGCCGCTGTGCTCAGCTAGGGACAAAGACAGGCACACTCACGTACTCCGGGTAGTGCTCGGGACGTGGCATGGATGGCGCTTGTCACAGTGTCCGGAACTCCTTATACGACATATGCTCCAGAAAAGACGCGTCTCGACTCTTGACAAACGCATGGTTCGTGGGGTCCCAAAACCTCCATGCCTTCGAGGTGTGTGAGACTCCAACAAACACACACCAGCGTCCACGAGGGCTGAGTTTGTTATCACGTTGAGGTTGAGGAAACCAAACACACGCCATTGTTCCCCATACCCGCGCCGGTCGAAGGTCAGCCTTCTCCTTAAACCAGCGTTCCCAAGGTGTCACCGCCTTGGGCAGTGGGCCTTGTGGGACACGGTTCCAAACCCAAGTGACATACTTGACTGCCTCCTCCCAAAAGCTGAACGGTAAACCAGATTCCGTCAGCAACGTTCGGAGTGCATCACCGAGTGTTCGGTGCCACCGTTCTGCAATGCCATTCTGTTGTGGCGTGTAGGGTGCGGTGGTCTGGTGTTCAATACCTTTAACCTTGAGTTCGTTAGTCAGGGCTCCAAGGAACTCTCCTCCCCTATCTGTTGGCAGTACTAACAGTTTACACCCCGTCTGTCGTTCTGCTAAAGCTATCCACTCCGTGATAGCCCTTTGGGCATCTGCTTTGGTTTTCAGCAGAAAAGCCCAGCGGAAGCGGCTGTAATCTTCTGTGAGAGTCAGAACATACTGGGACCCATATTGAAGAGAGGGAACAGGCATAGGTCCCGTTAGGTCTGCATGAATCAGGGCAAGAGGTGATGTCCTCTCGCTAGAGGACTTGGGGAATGTTTGTCTGTGTGCCTTACCTTCATGGCACTCTAGGCATGCACCATCCTTGAGACCATGAGCACAGTCAGTCGGGTGGATGCCGTGTGCAGTTGCATGCTTCAACGTCTGTTACAGCGTCAGTATGTATGTGCGCCAGTCTGCGGTGAATGAGCTCAGTGTGCCTTGAGTCTGTGCCAGTTACAGTGTGAACTTGTGGCCGGTGTGACTGGGTGTGAAAGAGGGGAAAGAGGGTGAGCCGGTACAGCATGTCAACGTGAAGGGGCCCATCAGCCAGCAGCTCACCAGCAGCATCATAAAGTATGCATCGCTGCTTCTGCGTCACAGTGGACATGTTGGCTTGTTTGTCCAACTGTCCACCAGATAAGAGATTGACTTTCTAACGAGGAACATACAGCACGCCAGTCAACCATAGCACACCCCCCGGCGCTTGCAACGCAACTGTGCCCACGCCCTCAACATGCAAGATCTCCCCTGATCCAGTTCTCACACCATCCACACCAAGCGCTGCGTGCAGTGTAACAAACAGCTGACGATGCGGGGACATATGATGTGACGCAGCAGTGTCAAACAACCACTCATGCATGGGTAGGGCATGGCCCGTAGTGACATGGGTGTGACCTAGCCGCTGACCCGAGCGCTGTGATGCAAAGTGTGGTGGGGCCATGGCGTCTGTCTCAGGGAGCTGAGGCTCCAGCGGGGCTGTCCAGCTGAGCCCGGGTGGTGGAGCAGTTGGCTGCTGGGCCTGAGCCGTCTTGGTGTACACGCGCATAGACCACTCAGGTACCGGCACGGGAGTGTTCGAGAAGGGCGGGACGTAGTATGGGCCCTGGTAGGTTGGTGGTGGAGGTGCTGAGGGCGAGGGCAATGTCTGCTGCATCTGTGCCCCAAACGTTGCCGCACCAAAAGGCACCACGGGTGGTGCTGGGGCACCTGGTCCCATGCTCTGCGGCCCATTCCAGCCGGCAATCAAATGATGTGACTGCTGCTGCTGGGGCCACTGGCGCTGCTGCTGCTGCTGCTGCTGCTGCTGGGGCCACTGGCGCTGCTGCTGCCGCTACTGCGGCTGCTGCCACTGATGCTGCTGCTGCTGCTGCTGCTGCTGCCTGTCCATCATTTGGCGCTGCAGTGCGGGACAGCGACGCCAAAAGTGCCCGGTCTGATTGCAAAAACTGCATCCTTGATCTCCGCGTCCACGCCCTCGGCCCCTACCACCGCTCCCAGCGTTGCTCCTCCCTCCTGTACTGTTGGCCACGGTCTGGGTGTGTGTGAAGTGGATGGACGGTTCTGGGCCAGCTGATTTGCCTTGGTGCACATAGGCTGTCGGAGCACCCACGGTGTCACGGGCTTCTCCTTTGAGAATATCTTCATAGTTGTGGAGTTGAGCAAAGAAGACGGACAGGTCGATGCCCTCGATCTCTGCCACGGGGTGACGGCGGAAGACGTCCCGACGGAAGTCTCTGTACTGCTCGCCCAGGTGCAGAAGCACCACATCCAGCCACTCAAGGATGGAGCATGCCGTGCCGAGTCCAAGTAGACGTCGCCGGATGTCCATAGCCTCGTCCCAGTAGTCTGCTACCGGTGCTCCAGGTTTGGGGAAGAGATTGCGTAGCTTGTCTCGCAGGGTCACGACTAGCGTCATGCCTTGTTCTTCCTGGCGGTCGTGAGATGCCTCCAGGCATCATGTGGCCGAGGGTCTCCCGTGCGAGAGTCGGTCGGGTCTGCTCCCTTTCCCCCGAAACGGTACTCGCGCAGGGCGTATGACTGCGAATCAGGGAGCGCGCGACGCAGTGCATTGAACGCGCGAAGGAGAACTTGCGCATCAGCAGTGTCTGGAGCCGGTTGGAGATAGTAGCTCTCCAGGCCATGCTCAGCGGACCAGTCCAGGAACAGGTCCTTCCAGGCTAGGAAGTCCCTGGTGCCCAGCTGTGGCGGTGACAGGTCCTTGGATCCCAAACCCAGTTGTGCGACGGCGGCGGCCGTGAGGGTCACGGCCGATGGATCACCGTCTTGGGCACCATCGGCCCTCCCACCTGCTACGCTACCCCCGGCGTTGGACATTCCCACTGCCGGGGAGGCCGGACGCGCCTAGAGCCTGCTCCTGCCGTTCAAAAAAATTTCGGCAGCAATCCGCTGGGCCCACTTTGGGCCCAGTTTTCGGATGAGAGCCTTACGCTCTGGGAAACCGCCTTAGGACCTGTTGGGGAACCTGCATCCAGCCCCCAGACCCTTCCCAACCCGTTCCCACCCCACCTGCTCGGTCCCCCACTGTTAGGGGAGCCCTTGGGGTGCCTAGCGGGTCGGCTCCGCCGCCCCGTGACCACCACACGGACTGTGGGTGGCTCCGCCTCCTCAGCGCCTGTGGCGCGGCTTGCGCGGTCCCCTCTAGGCGTGTTCGACACCCCTACACTGACCGCGGGCTGCCTGCGGCGCCAACGGTACGTGGGCGGCCACGTGTCCTAATCTGGCCGCCCCTCGTTTTGCTTGCTACCCCTCTCTCTAGTCTGTCTGAGGCCAGCGAGCCTGCTCTGATACCATGAGAGAACTCCTACGACCGGATTGCACTTTGTTTCATGGCAAACAGTGGCCTGTGGAGGGAGTTAGGGTCAAAACAAGGTCCGGAGCCATGAAAAAAGTAGAAGTGTCTGAATAAGAGAGAACTACTTTCTTACGGGTGAGGATCGCTAATCGATCCTCACCCATCGGCCGGCGAGCGAAGCTCGCCGGCGAACTGCGAGGTGCGAGGACAAAGTCCTCGCACGCCCCTCGAACGTGGGTTTCCGAACTCGGATAACCCCTGGGCATGTGAACAAACATCCTACGAAGCAAACCTACAATTGTCCTAACCAGTTTCAAGAGTGTGGACAAATCTAGGTGTCACAAGCATGTAACGGCATTGCTGCCAAGCAAAATTCCTACATGTGAATATCTAATACAGAGGGACTATAGGCTACACTGCCAGGGTGGAGGCGAGCACACAAGAGCACGAATCCCAGGGTGACAAGCTGATCCGCCAGGATGCCGTCCATTCACGATGTGTCGCCCCCACGTCCTGGACCAGCGTGCCCTGCGCACTCACGACCACAAGAGAAAGTATATACAAGAGAATTAACAGACTCTGGCACAACTCTGGCACAACTCTGGCACGACTCTGGCACCACTCTGGCAAAACTCTGGCACACCCTGGCACACCTCTTGCACAACTCTGGCACAAATCTGGCACAACTCTGGCACAACATTGGCACAACTCTGGCACAAATCTTGCAAAACTATGGCATAACTCTAGCATAACTCTGGCACAACTCTGGCACAACTCTGGCACAACTCTGGCACAACTCTGGCTCTACTCTGGTACAACTCTGGCACAACTCTAGCACAACTCTGGCACAACTTCGGCACAACTCTGGCACAACTCTGGCACAACTCTGGCTCAACTCTGGCACAACTCTGGCACAACTCTGGCACGACTCTGGCACAACTCTGGCACAACTCTGGCACAACTCTGGCACAACTCTGGCACAACTCTGGCACAACTCTGGCACAACTCTGGCACAACTCTGGCACAACTCTGGCACAACTATGGCACAAATCTTGCAAAACTCTGGCAAAATTATAACACAACTCTGGCACAACTCTGTTACAACTCTGGCACAACTCTGGCACAACTCTGGCACGACTCTGGCACAACTCTGGGACAACTCTGGCACGACTCTGTCACAACTCTGGCACAACTCTGGCACAACTCTGGCACTCCTCTGCCACAACATTGGCACAACTCTGGGACAACTCTCGCACAACTCTGGCATGAATCTGGCACGATTCTGGTACGACTGTGGCACGACTCTGGCACAACTCTGGCACAACTCTGGCACAACTCTGGCACAACATTGGCACAACTCTGGCACAACTCGTGCAAAACTCTTGCATAACTCTAGGACAACTCTGGCACAACTCTGGCACAACATTGGCACAACTCTGGCACAACTCGTGCAAAACTCTTGCATAACTCTAGGACAACTCTGGCACAACTCTGGCACAACATTGGCACAACTCTGGCACAACTCGTGCAAAACTCTTGCATAACTCTAGGACAACTCTGGCACAACTCTGGCACAACATTGGCACAACTCTGGCACAACTCGTGCAAAACTCTTGCATAACTCTAGGACAACTCTGGCACAACTCTGGCACAACATTGGCACAACTCTGGCACAACTCGTGCAAAACTCTTGCATAACTCTAGGACAACTCTGGCACAACTCTGGCACAACATTGGCACAACTCTGGCACAACTCGTGCAAAACTCTTGCATAACTCTAGGACAACTCTGGCACAACTCTGGCACAACATTGGCACAACTCTGGCACAACTCGTGCAAAACTCTTGCATAACTCTAGGACAACTCTGGCACAACTCTGGCACAACATTGGCACAACTCTGGCACAACTCGTGCAAAACTCTTGCATAACTCTAGGACAACTCTGGCACAACTCTGGCACAACATTGGCACAACTCTGGCACAACTCGTGCAAAACTCTTGCATAACTCTAGGACAACTCTGGCACAACTCTGGCACAACATTGGCACAACTCTGGCACAACTCGTGCAAAACTCTTGCATAACTCTAGGACAACTCTGGCACAACTCTGGCACAACATTGGCACAACTCTGGCACAACTCGTGCAAAACTCTTGCATAACTCTAGGACAACTCTGGCACAACTCTGGCACAACATTGGCACAACTCTGGCACAACTCGTGCAAAACTCTTGCATAACTCTAGGACAACTCTGGCACAACTCTGGCACAACATTGGCACAACTCTGGCACAACTCGTGCAAAACTCTTGCATAACTCTAGGACAACTCTGGCACAACTCTGGCACAACATTGGCACAACTCTGGCACAACTCGTGCAAAACTCTTGCATAACTCTAGGACAACTCTGGCACAACTCTGGCACAACATTGGCACAACTCTGGCACAACTCGTGCAAAACTCTTGCATAACTCTAGGACAACTCTGGCACAACTCTGGCACAACATTGGCACAACTCTGGCACAACTCGTGCAAAACTCTTGCATAACTCTAGGACAACTCTGGCACAACTCTGGCACAACATTGGCACAACTCTGGCACAACTCGTGCAAAACTCTTGCATAACTCTAGGACAACTCTGGCACAACTCTGGCACAACATTGGCACAACTCTGGCACAACTCGTGCAAAACTCTTGCATAACTCTAGGACAACTCTGGCACAACTCTGGCACAACATTGGCACAACTCTGGCACAACTCGTGCAAAACTCTTGCATAACTCTAGGACAACTCTGGCACAACTCTGGCACAACATTGGCACAACTCTGGCACAACTCGTGCAAAACTCTTGCATAACTCTAGGACAACTCTGGCACAACTCTGGCACAACATTGGCACAACTCTGGCACAACTCGTGCAAAACTCTTGCATAACTCTAGGACAACTCTGGCACAACTCTGGCACAACATTGGCACAACTCTGGCACAACTCGTGCAAAACTCTTGCATAACTCTAGGACAACTCTGGCACAACTCTGGCACAACATTGGCACAACTCTGGCACAACTCGTGCAAAACTCTTGCATAACTCTAGGACAACTCTGGCACAACTCTGGCACAACATTGGCACAACTCTGGCACAACTCGTGCAAAACTCTTGCATAACTCTAGGACAACTCTGGCACAACTCTGGCACAACATTGGCACAACTCTGGCACAACTCGTGCAAAACTCTTGCATAACTCTAGGACAACTCTGGCACAACTCTGGCACAACATTGGCACAACTCTGGCACAACTCGTGCAAAACTCTTGCATAACTCTAGGACAACTCTGGCACAACTCTGGCACAACATTGGCACAACTCTGGCACAACTCGTGCAAAACTCTTGCATAACTCTAGGACAACTCTGGCACAACTCTGGCACAACATTGGCACAACTCTGGCACAACTCGTGCAAAACTCTTGCATAACTCTAGGACAACTCTGGCACAACTCTGGCACAACATTGGCACAACTCTGGCACAACTCGTGCAAAACTCTTGCATAACTCTAGGACAACTCTGGCACAACTCTGGCACAACATTGGCACAACTCTGGCACAACTCGTGCAAAACTCTTGCATAACTCTAGGACAACTCTGGCACAACTCTGGCACAACATTGGCACAACTCTGGCACAACTCGTGCAAAACTCTTGCATAACTCTAGGACAACTCTGGCACAACTCTGGCACAACATTGGCACAACTCTGGCACAACTCGTGCAAAACTCTTGCATAACTCTAGGACAACTCTGGCACAACTCTGGCACAACATTGGCACAACTCTGGCACAACTCGTGCAAAACTCTTGCATAACTCTAGGACAACTCTGGCACAACTCTGGCACAACATTGGCACAACTCTGGCACAACTCGTGCAAAACTCTTGCATAACTCTAGGACAACTCTGGCACAACTCTGGCACAACATTGGCACAACTCTGGCACAACTCGTGCAAAACTCTTGCATAACTCTAGGACAACTCTGGCACAACTCTGGCACAACATTGGCACAACTCTGGCACAACTCGTGCAAAACTCTTGCATAACTCTAGGACAACTCTGGCACAACTCTGGCACAACATTGGCACAACTCTGGCACAACTCGTGCAAAACTCTTGCATAACTCTAGGACAACTCTGGCACAACTCTGGCACAACATTGGCACAACTCTGGCACAACTCGTGCAAAACTCTTGCATAACTCTAGGACAACTCTGGCACAACTCTGGCACAACTCTGGCACAACTCTGGCACAACTCTGGCACAACTCTGGCACAGCTCGGGCACAACTCTGGCACAACTCTGGCACAACTCTGGCACAACTCTGGCACAACTGCAGTACAACTCTGGCACAACTGTGGCACAACTGTGGCACAACTCTGGCACAACTCTGGCACAACTCTGGCACAATTCTGGCACAACTCTGGTACAACTGCAGCAAAACTCTGGCACAACTCTGGCACAACTCTGGCACAACTCTGGCACAACTCTGGCACAACTCTGGCATATCTCTGGCACAACTCTGGCACCACTCTGGCACAACTCTGGCACGACTCTGGAACCATGTTGCCTTAGGGGAGTCAAAGTTGACCCCCAAGTCGAAAGGCTAAAGTCGAAAGTCGGCATCCTGGACCCCCAAGTCGGAAGTCGGTTTTGGTCCAGGTCCNCAACTCTGGCACAACTCTGGCATAAATCTGGCACAACTCTGGCACAACTCAGGCACAACTCTGGCACAACTCTGGCACAACTCTGGTACAAATCTGGCACAACTCTGGCACAACTCTGGCATAACTCTGGCACAACTCTTGCACAATTCTGGCACAACTCTGGCACATCTCTGGCACAACTCTGGCACTACTCTGGCACAACTCTGGCACAACTCTGGCACGACTCTGGCACCACTCTGGCAAAACTCTGGCACACCTCTTGCACAACTCTGGCACAAATCTGGCACAGGTCTGGCACAACATTGGCACAACTCTTGCAAAACTATTGCATAACTCTAGCATAACTCTGGCACAATTCTGGCACAACTCTGGCACAACTCTGTCACAACTCTGGCACAACTCTGGCTCTACTCTGGTACAACTCTGGCACAACTCTAGCACAACTCTGGCACAACTTCGGCACAACTCTGGCACAACTCTGGCACAACTCTGGCACAACTCTGGCACAACTCTGGCACCACTCTGGCACAACTCTGGCACACCTCTGGCACAACTCTGGCACGACTCTGGCACCACTCTGGCACAACTCTGGCACACCTCTGGCACAACTCTGGCACGACTCTGGCACCACTCTGGCACAACTCTGGCACACCTCTGGCACAACTCTGGCACGACTCTGGCACCACTCTGGCACAACTCTGGCACACCTCTGGCACAACTCTGGCACGACTCTGGCACCACTCTGGCACAACTCTGGCACACCTCTGGCACAACTCTGGCACGACTCTGGCACCACTCTGGCACAACTCTGGCACACCTCTGGCACAACTCTGGCACGACTCTGGCACCACTCTGGCACAACTCTGGCACACCTCTGGCACAACTCTGGCACGACTCTGGCACCACTCTGGCACAACTCTGGCACACCTCTGGCACAACTCTGGCACGACTCTGGCACCACTCTGGCACAACTCTGGCACACCTCTGGCACAACTCTGGCACGACTCTGGCACCACTCTGGCACAACTCTGGCACACCTCTGGCACAACTCTGGCACGACTCTGGCACCACTCTGGCACAACTCTGGCACACCTCTGGCACAACTCTGGCACGACTCTGGCACCACTCTGGCACAACTCTGGCACACCTCTGGCACAACTCTGGCACGACTCTGGCACCACTCTGGCACAACTCTGGCACACCTCTGGCACAACTCTGGCACGACTCTGGCACCACTCTGGCACAACTCTGGCACACCTCTGGCACAACTCTGGCACGACTCTGGCACCACTCTGGCACAACTCTGGCACACCTCTGGCACAACTCTGGCACGACTCTGGCACCACTCTGGCACAACTCTGGCACACCTCTGGCACAACTCTGGCACGACTCTGGCACCACTCTGGCACAACTCTGGCACACCTCTGGCACAACTCTGGCACGACTCTGGCACCACTCTGGCACAACTCTGGCACACCTCTGGCACAACTCTGGCACGACTCTGGCACCACTCTGGCACAACTCTGGCACACCTCTGGCACAACTCTGGCACGACTCTGGCACCACTCTGGCACAACTCTGGCACACCTCTGGCACAACTCTGGCACGACTCTGGCACCACTCTGGCACAACTCTGGCACACCTCTGGCACAACTCTGGCACGACTCTGGCACCACTCTGGCACAACTCTGGCACACCTCTGGCACAACTCTGGCACGACTCTGGCACCACTCTGGCACAACTCTGGCACACCTCTGGCACAACTCTGGCACGACTCTGGCACCACTCTGGCACAACTCTGGCACACCTCTGGCACAACTCTGGCACGACTCTGGCACCACTCTGGCACAACTCTGGCACACCTCTGGCACAACTCTGGCACGACTCTGGCACCACTCTGGCACAACTCTGGCACACCTCTGGCACAACTCTGGCACGACTCTGGCACCACTCTGGCACAACTCTGGCACACCTCTGGCACAACTCTGGCACGACTCTGGCACCACTCTGGCACAACTCTGGCACACCTCTGGCACAACTCTGGCACGACTCTGGCACCACTCTGGCACAACTCTGGCACACCTCTGGCACAACTCTGGCACGACTCTGGCACCACTCTGGCACAACTCTGGCACACCTCTGGCACAACTCTGGCACGACTCTGGCACCACTCTGGCACAACTCTGGCACACCTCTGGCACAACTCTGGCACGACTCTGGCACCACTCTGGCACAACTCTGGCACACCTCTGGCACAACTCTGGCACGACTCTGGCACCACTCTGGCACAACTCTGGCACACCTCTGGCACAACTCTGGCACGACTCTGGCACCACTCTGGCACAACTCTGGCACACCTCTGGCACAACTCTGGCACGACTCTGGCACCACTCTGGCACAACTCTGGCACACCTCTGGCACAACTCTGGCACGACTCTGGCACCACTCTGGCACAACTCTGGCACACCTCTGGCACAACTCTGGCACGACTCTGGCACCACTCTGGCACAACTCTGGCACACCTCTGGCACAACTCTGGCACGACTCTGGCACCACTCTGGCACAACTCTGGCACACCTCTGGCACAACTCTGGCACGACTCTGGCACCACTCTGGCACAACTCTGGCACACCTCTGGCACAACTCTGGCACGACTCTGGCACCACTCTGGCACAACTCTGGCACACCTCTGGCACAACTCTGGCACGACTCTGGCACCACTCTGGCACAACTCTGGCACACCTCTGGCACAACTCTGGCACGACTCTGGCACCACTCTGGCACAACTCTGGCACACCTCTGGCACAACTCTGGCACGACTCTGGCACCACTCTGGCACAACTCTGGCACACCTCTGGCACAACTCTGGCACGACTCTGGCACCACTCTGGCACAACTCTGGCACACCTCTGGCACAACTCTGGCACGACTCTGGCACCACTCTGGCACAACTCTGGCACACCTCTGGCACAACTCTGGCACGACTCTGGCACCACTCTGGCACAACTCTGGCACACCTCTGGCACAACTCTGGCACGACTCTGGCACCACTCTGGCACAACTCTGGCACACCTCTGGCACAACTCTGGCACGACTCTGGCACCACTCTGGCACAACTCTGGCACACCTCTGGCACAACTCTGGCACGACTCTGGCACCACTCTGGCACAACTCTGGCACACCTCTGGCACAACTCTGGCACGACTCTGGCACCACTCTGGCACAACTCTGGCACACCTCTGGCACAACTCTGGCACGACTCTGGCACCACTCTGGCACAACTCTGGCACGACTCTGGAACCATGTTGCCTTAGGGGAGTCAAAGTTGACCCCCAAGTCGAAAGGCTAAAGTCGAAAGTCGGCATCCTGGACCCCCAAGTCGGAAGTCGGTTTTGGTCCAGGTCCTAAACAGATAGATTTGGGGCTGCTGAGTCCATTTCTACGAATACTTTGGTCAAAAACCTAATTCTGGCAACTGAAAACACCACATACCTACACTAACATATTTCAACATACACTTTCAGTCATGGCTTTCTATACTTAGCCTTCTGAGCCTGAACTACATGTCCACTATAGCCGTGTCAACCATGCTAAAACCAGCCATGGAACACCAAATCCTGGGCTCTCATGTGATGTATCAATTAGGTTTCTTCCTTTCTCATCAATGCAGTCATTCACTGGTTGAAACATTCTTGAGCAGAGAAACACTTCATGCAACTTTTATGCAATGTAGAAGAGGCATTGGGGAAAAAAAATCATTGAGGAACATACATTTCCGTCATCAAAAGAGGAAGTTGTTGTAAAACACTAGCCGTACAACTGCATTGTCTCACTAGCCACGGTTGGTCACACAGGTACGCTTTGGACGTGACCCTCCTGCAGGTCTGTGACCTGTAACACGTGCATCCCTGGAAGAGTTTGGTGGCGTAGCCACCTGTAGCTCCACCTCCACATCCTTGCACTTCCTGACTCCTTGCTTGAGGACTCTACTCACTTCTTCCACATCTTGTGAACCCTCTCCATCCTCTTCATCCTCCTCTTCAGTGTCATCCCCATCATCCTCTTCCTCGTCTACTTCTTCATCACTGTCGTCCTCATCATCCAGTCCATCCTCTCCTGCTTCAACTCCTGTTACACCACCTGTACCTGCAGCTACCCTAGCTCCAGCACCACTTGCTGCACCACCTTCTCCACCACCTCCTTCTCCAACATCTGCTGCACTAGCTCCTGCACCACCTGCCCCACCAGCCCCACCACCACCATCTGCAGCTTCCTCATCGCTAAGTGCCGCTTCAGCAATGGCTGGATCCCACTGCACCTCCTCTCCTTCTGCTGCTATGTCCCCATGTATCTCACTTCCACTGTCTTCTACCTCCTCCTCTACTAGCTTCTGAATTTCAGCTGCAAGCTTCTTCCCTTTCACCTTGCCGTACATGCGTGTGAGGCGCACGTTCACACGCACTAGGAGCTCCAGCGTCTTTGTGCTCAAGCGGTTACGACGAGCTGTCTGGATCAGCTCGTGCTTGCTGAAGCACCGCTCATTGTCAGACGAGCTACAGGGTTGTGCGAGGATGCGCATGGTGAGGTTGCGCAGTGCAGGCATCCTGGTCATATGCCGTGCGTGCCACCTGAAAGCTGCCACTTCCCCAGTCACCACCCTCACAACAGCTGCCCTGGCCTTCTCCACATCCTTCAGGTGCTCAGGATCCGCTTCCACAGTCACCCTGCCACTGCTGAAAGCCTCCAGCTCATCCTCTAGTGCAACCTGTTCAGCTTCGGGCACAAGAGCAGAGACCACAGAGTTCCAAGCCTCAACCGTTTTCTCATCTGCATCAAATTTGTGGCCAAAATGTTGAGGGTGAATGCAACGTGCAGCTGCAACCACGGGGCAGTTCATCTGGTTTGTCCAGCGCCAGCTCAGCCGCTCCATGGCATACTTCACCCATGCAGGGTTGACAGCAGCACGTTGGCGTCCCCTTGCAAGGCCGAGCGTACGAATCTGCACTGTGGCATCAAGCAGCGCCTCATAGATGATGCCAGAAGTGCCACCATGCGTGTCAGCCTTGCGGAGGACCACCACCAGCGGCGTCATCAGGCGCATAAAGGCTTTCACCTGCAGCCAAAACACTCCAGAGCGCACAAGCCTGCGGACTTCTTTTTTTCTTGCGCGAAAACCTGCATCCCTTGCTCCGCCCACCTCCTTCCATGTCTCTGAGCCCACCATCTTCTCCAATGTCTCCCTCATCTCCATCAAGCGACGGAACATACGATGCACGGAGGCAAAGCGAGTGGCACAGGATGGCAGCACAATCTTCCCCCCACTCTCCTTCTTCATCCAAGACCTCAGAATGTCTTTGTTCCGGATGAATGAAGCAATCTTCTCCACCTTCCCAACCAGAATCTCCCCCCACTCAGTCTTTGCAAGGTCCTTGAGGACCAGATCAATGCTGTGTGCCACACAGCTGTAGAAAAAGATGGACGGATACTTAGCACAGAGGGCCTTGTATGCTTTCTTGTTTGTCGATGCGTTGTCCGTGATCACCATCACCACATTTGCGGCACCGACAGCTTGAATAGCCTGGTCAATCACAGCTGCAACGTGATTAGCATCACGGACAAGACCTGTGGAATCACGGGAGAAAAGGTGGCAGGTTCTCTCAGCATTGCTGGCCATGGCCGAGTAAATCGGCCGAATCTGTATATCTGAACATTCATCAACGCCCAAAGACACCCCATAGATCTCCCAACCAGCCTGTAGAGGTGCCTCTAGCTCACTGAGCTCCTTGTCCAGGGCCGGCAGAATGGTTGCAACCACGGTGTCACGGGATGGCAACCTGAAGCTGGCGTTGGTGCGTCTGACACTCTCAATGAGTTCCAAAAGCACCCTCTCCTGGCAGAAAGAAATGGGGAGGGCTGCCTTGGCCATCACTTTCACCACAACCTTCTGGCAATCTGCATTGGCCTTGTTTTCGAGGTGGTCCTTCATGCTGGTTTGGCGCGCATTGCTCAATGAAGTTGCGGAAACCACCGGCCCACTACGAAGAAGAGCAATCGCAGGCAGAGTTTTCACTCCGGAAGCAACATCATCCCCCGCAGCATCCCCTCCCGCAGCCTCCCCTCCCCCTTCCTTGCTCTCCACCAGTCCAGCCGCAGCACGAGCCTCTGCCCTCTCACGCTCAGCAACCATCCCAGCCCAGTTCACAGGCTTATCTTTGGTGCCCCACGACGGTCCCTCACCTCGGCAGAGTATCGGGTCGGTAGGAGCGAACCCTTCAGGCGGATTGGGAAGTGGCGGCAGGCCCATCAGGGCACGAGCAGCAGCCGGCGCCACCTTGCACTTGATGACGTTTCCGACAGGAGCTCCATAGTGGCCGCGCATGCGGTCACTCCCCCCAGAGTAGGAGGTGCCACAGGCTCCGCACTGGAATCCAGGGTAGCCACCAGCAGTTGGGCATGGCCGAAAGTACTTGGACAACACCTTCACGAGCAGTTCACCGTGCAGCGGTCTTGGGGTTGATGGATCCTGAGAGGAACGGGGCATGATTGCTGCAACGGTGGAGGCTCTCGCCTCACGCGGCATCGTGGCTAACTGAGGCTCCTGCGAGGAGCCTCAGGATGAACCGAGAGACGAAAGTGAAGTGGTTCAGCAAGGCCAATACTAGATTAGCCCAAGCCACAAAGAGGGAGGCGAGGTAGGGGAGGGGGGGGGAGGAACCTGGACAGACCGCATTGGACATTTCTCAGACCTCAAAGCGTGTCGCATGCATGAGGTGTTTGAATGACCCTCATTGGTGGATTAACCTCGTTCAAGTCGACAAAGAGCTTTGATTGGTTGATCCTTCATGTGCTGTATGATAGCAGCCTGAGGCCAACCATACAGTGGTCCTCGTCCATGCCTGGTGCCAGCATGGATGCTGCCCTGGATGGAATCTGGCAAAAGGCCGGAAATCCACCGGCCAGCACGACGCCGATGCCTATTTATGGCGCTGTGTCGAGCAAGACTGGCTGAGGTTTTTTTTCTTTTCCAAAAAAACATCGTTTCTTGACCCCCTCTCTTCCACCCTAGAACCCAGGTTTTTCCACCTAAAAAGTCGTTTAAGACTCCAAGTCGACGTGGACGACTTTGCGACTTCGACTTTAGGCCCAAAGTTGCCAAGTCGAAGTCAACATAGCTCTGGAACAACTCTGGCACAACTCTGGCACGACTCTTGCACAACTCTGGCACAACTCTGGCACA
>SZWC01000423.1:71865-76865 GCA_023375785.1 Penium margaritaceum
CTAGTTGAACCCTTGTTGCGCACTACCCGCGCTATACCTACGCCCTAGTTGCACCATAGTTGCGCCCTACCTGCGCCCTACCCGCGCCATACCTGCGCTCTACTTGCTCCCTAGTTGCACCCTTGCTGCGCCCTGGCTGCACCCTACCCGCGCCATACCTGCGCCCTACTTGCGCCCTAGTTGCACCCTAATTGCGCCCTACTTGCGCCCTACTTGCGCCCTACTTGCACCCTAGTTCCTTTAGTTGCGCCCTACTTGCACCCTAATTGCACCCTAGTTGCACCCTACCTGCGCCCTACCTGCGCCATACCTGTGTCCTACTTGCACCCTAGTTGCGCCCTAGTTGCGTCCTAGTTGCGCCCTACTTGCGTCCTACTTGCATCCTACTTGTGCCCTACTTGCGCCCTAGTTGCACCCTACCCGCACCCTAGTTGCGCCCTAGTTGCGCCCTACTTGCGCCCTAATTGCGCACTAGTTGCGCCCTACTTGCGCCCTAGTTGCACCCTACCCGCACCCTAGTTGCGCCCTAGTTGCGCCCTACTTGCGCCCTAATTGCGCACTAGTTGCGCCCTACTTGCGCCCTAATTACGCACTAGTTGCGCCCTACTTGCGCCCTAGTTGCACCCTACCCGCGCCCTAGTTGTGCCCTAGTTGCGCCCTAGTTGCGCCCTAGTTGAGCCCTAGTTGCGCCTTACTTGCATCCTAGTTGCGCCCTTGTTGCGCCCTACTTGCGCCCTAGTTGCGCCCTTGTTGCGCCCTACTTGCGCCATACCTGCGCCATACCTGCGCCCTACTTGCGCCCTAGTTGCACCCTAGTTGCGCCCTAGTTGCGCCCCACTTGCGCCCTACTTGCGCCCTAGTTGCATCTTACCCGCGCCAGTCCTGCACTATACCTGCACCCTAGTTGCGGCCAGGGTGCCCTAGTTGCGCCATAGGTGCACACTACTTGCGTCCTACTTGCGCCCTACTTGCGCCCTAGTTGCGCCCTAGTCGTGTCATACTTTTGCCCTACTTGCGCCCTAGTTGCACCGTTGCTGCGTCCTACCCACGCTATAGCTGCGCCCTAGTTGCGCCCTATTTGCGCCCTACCTGCGCCCTACCCATGCCATACATGCGCACTACTTGCGCCCTAGTTGCACCCTTGCTGCGCCCTGCCCGCACCATACCTGCGCCCTAGGTGCGCCCTAGTTGCGCCCTCGTTGAACCCTACCTGCGCCCTACCCACGCCATACCTGCACCCTAGTTGCACCCTTGCTGCGCCCTGCCCGCACCATACCTGCGCCCTAGGTGCGCCCTAGTTGCGCCCTCGTTGAACCCTACCTGCGCCCTACCCACGCCATACCTGCACCCTAGTTGCACCCTAGTTGCGCTCTAGTTGCGCCCTACTTGCACCCTAGTTGCATCCTACTTGCGTCCTACTTGCGCCCTACTTGCGCCCTAGTTGCACCCTACCCGCGCCATACCTGCGCCCTACTTCCACCCTAGTTGCGCCCTACTTGCGCCCTAATTGCGCCCTACTTGTGCCCTACTTGCGCCCTAGTTTCACCCTAGGTGCGCCATACTTACACCCTAATTGCACCCTAGTTACACCCTTCCTGCGTCATACCTGCGCCATACCTGCACCCTTCTTGCGCCCTACTTGCGCCCTAGTTTCACCCTAGGTGCGCCATACTTACACCCTAATTGCACCCTAGTTACACCCTTCCTGCGTCATACCTGCGCCATACCTGCACCCTTCTTGCGCCCTACTTGCGCCCTAGTTGCTTCCTAGTTACGCCCTACTTGTGCCCTACTTGCGCCCTACTTGCGCCCTAGTTGCACCCTACCCGCGCCCTACTTGCGCCCTAGTTGCACCCTAGTTGCACCCTAGTTGCGCCCTACTTGCGCCCTACTTGCGCCCTAGTTGCACCCTACTTGCGCCCTACTTGCGCCCTAGTTGCACCCTACCCGCGCCCTACTTGCGCCCTAGTTGCACCCTAGTTGCACCCTAGTTGCGCCCTACTTGCGCCCTACTTGCGCCCTAGTTGCACCCTACCTGCGCCCTAGTTTTGCCCTAGTTGCGCCCTAGTTGCGTCCTAGTTGCGCCCTAGTTGTGCCCTACTTGCGCCTTAGTTGCGCCCTTGTTGCACCATACTTGCGCCCTAATTGCGCCATTGTTGCACCCTTCCTGCACCATACCTGCGTCTACCTGCACCCTACTTGCACCCTAGTTGTGCCCTAATTGCGTCCTAGTTGCACCCTACTTGCACCCTACTTGCGCCCTACTTGCACTCTACCCGCGCCATACCCGCGTCATACCTGCGCCCTAGTTGCGCCCTAGTTACGCCCTAGTTGAACCCTAGTTGCGCCCCACTTGCGCCCTACTTGCGCCCTAGTTGCACCCCAGTTGCACCCTAGTTGTACCCTACTTGCGCCCTAGTTGCGCCCTAGTTTCACCTTACCCGCGCCATACCTGTCCCATACCTGCGGCCTAGTTGCGGCCTAGTTGCGCCCTAGTTACGCCCTTGTTGCGGCCTACTTGTGCCCTAGTTGTGCCCTAGTTGCGTCCTAGTTGCGCCCTAGTTGCGCCCTACTCGTGCCCTAGTTGCACCCTACTTGCATCCTAATAGCGACCTAATCATGCCCTACTTGCGCCCTGGTTGCGCAAGTTTCCTCAAGCGCTCGTCTCCGGCCTCTCCGTGACTAAGGGACCAAATTTTCTGTCCACTCCAATCTGGGAAAATTGTCCATACACACGTCGCACACACCCACGTACCCCAGGGACCTGACTCTTGCCCCTATATTCGCTCTCCTCCACCCTCGAGCATACTACGTAGGCTCCTCCGAGTGCCCGTCTCCAGGCTCTCCGAGACAAAGGGGCCGGATTTTTGGCCGACTCAAACTCAAGAAAACTGGTCCATACGCACGTCGCACACCCATATGGACATCGTAGACCCAAGTTTCACTCAAAAACACCATGGCGTATGGCCTCGAGCATACGACATAGGCTCTTCCAAGCGCCCGTCTCCAGGCTCTCCGAGACTAAGGAGCCAGATTTTTGGCCGACTCAAAATCGAGAAAACTTGTCCATACACACGTTGCACACCCATATGGACATTGTACACCCAAGTTTCGTTCAAAAAAACCATGGCCTCCGCCCTGGAGCATACGACGTAGGCTCCTCCAAACGCCCATCTCCAGGCTATCTGAGACTAAGGGGCCGGATTTGTGGCCGACTCGAAATCGAGAAAACTCGTCCATACTCGAAATCAAGAAAACTCGTCCATACGCCTCGACGCCGCAGGCTGTCGGCGGTCTGCCCGAGCTGCTCCCACGGCGAGGGCGGACCACCGCGTGCCGACTGGACGACGGGCGCGGAACGCTTCCCTCTCGGGGGAGGCTTTCCCTAGGCAGTGAACAACCGGCTCAGAACTGGAACGGACAATGCTCCCGGGAAGTCCTGGTGTCGTACCCATTTGTATCTCCCAAACGCCGACCCGGACCGTCTTCGACACTAGGTAGCCGGGACTAGGATGCGAATGGCGCAGTTGCGCCCTAGTCGCGCCCTACTTGCGCCCTACTTGCGCCCTAGTTGCACCCTTGCTGCACCCTACCCGCGCTATACCTGCGTCCTAGTTACGTCCTAGTTGCGCCCTACCTGCGTCCTACCCGCGTCATACCTGCGCCCTACTTGCACCCTAGTTGCACCCTTGCTGCGTCCTAGTTGCATCCTACCCGTGCCATACCTGCGCCCTACTTGCGCCCTAGTTGCGTCCTAGTTGCGCCCTACTTGCACCCTACTTGCGTCCTACTTGCGCCCTAGTTGCGCCCTAGTTGCGCCCTACTTGCGTCCAAATTGCGCCCTAGTTGCGCCTTACCTGCACCATACCTGCGCCATACCTGCGCCATACTTGCGCCCTAGTTGCGCCCTAGTTGCGCCCTACTTCGGCCCTACTTGCGCCCTACTTGCGCCCTACTTGCGCCCTAGTTGCACCCTACCCGCGCCCTACTTGCGCCATAGTTGCGCCCTACTTGCACCCTAGTTGCGCCCTAGTTGCGCTCTAGTTGCGCCCTAGATGCGTCCTAGATGCGCCCTACTTGCGCGCTGGTTGCGTCCTTGTTGCGCCCTACTTGCGGCCTAATTGCGCCCTTGTTGCCCTCTACCTGCGCCATACCTGCGCCATACCTGCGCCCTACTTGCGCCCTAGTTGCACTCTACCTAGTTGCAAGTTGCGCCCTAGTTGCGCCCTACTTGCGGCCTAATTGCGCCCTTGTTGCCCTCTACCTGCGCCATACCTGCGCCATACCTGCGCCCTACTTGCGCCCTAGTTGCACTCTAGTTGCACCCTAGTTGCGGCCTACTTGCGCCCTACTTGCGCCCTAGTTGCACCCTACCCGTGCTCGTCCTGAGCCATACCTGCGGCCTAGTTGCGCCCTAGTTGCGCCCTAGTTGAGTCCTAGTTGCGCCTTACTTGCGCCCTACTTGCGCCCTAGTTGCACCCTACCCGTGCTCGTCCTGAGCCATACCTGCGGCCTAGTTGCGCCCTAGTTGCGCCCTAGTTGAGTCCTAGTTGCGCCTTACTTGCGCCCTACTTGCGCCATGCTTGCACCCTAGTTGCGTCCTAGTCGCGCCCTACTTGCGCCCTACTTAGGCCCTAGTTGCACCCTTACTGCGTCCTACCCGCGCTATACCTGCATCCTAGTTGCGCCCTAGTTGCGCCCTACCTGTGCCATACCCGCGCCATACCTGCGCCGTACTTGCGTCCTAGTTGCACCCTTGCTGCGCCCTGCCCGCACCATAACTGCGCCCTAGTTGCGTCCTAGTTGCGCCCTAGTTGCGCCCTACCTGTGCCATACCCGCGCCATACCTGCGCCGTACTTGCGTCCTAGTTGCACCCTTGCTGCGCCCTGCCCGCACCATAACTGCGCCCTAGTTGCGCCCCTAGTTACGCCCTAGTTGTGCCCTAGTTGCGCCCTAGTTGCGCCCTACTTACGTCCTAGTTGCGCCCTTATTGAGCCCT
>SZWC01000423.1:79365-91363 GCA_023375785.1 Penium margaritaceum
GTCTGGACCAATTCCGAATATTCAGGGAGATAAATCATTTGCTGATGACTGAAACCAGAACGGGGTACTGTAAGTGGAAGATTAGCCTTGCTGCTACGATCCACTGAGGTTCAGCCTCTGTTCTACCGATTTGTTCCTCTGGGAACTCCCCTCCCCTCCCCTCCCCTCCCCTCCCCCCCATTTAGAACCAATCACCCCAGGTTCATACACTCTTGAAAGAGTGTACACCACATTCAATCACACACGAGAGAATACCATGAAATTTCCTCCAAGTGATTTCTGAACAATGGAAGTTGGTGAGAACCTTCCATAATACTGAGATTTCAATGTTTCCATACACCTCTTAAGATAGGCATCTCCCCCCTCCTCCCTTACCATTTTGAGGAATTTTCCTATATTTCTTTACTCACAAATGAAAATAACAACAACTGAGTGTTTGGAATCCTTGTAATGCTCTCTTTGTAACTCTGTCTTCACCATTTGTATTATAAGGGAAGGGATAGTGATTGTAATCTTGGAAGATTTGTTCTTGTGCTGAAACTTTCTTGGCCACAATGATCAGGTTATACCGTAATTTGTATATACTAATGGTCTAGAAGTACTACATAAATGTATGATGATTTTAATATACTCACAATTTATTATTCAGTTACATATGTGCCCTGATAAATTCATTGACCTATATGTGGTTTTGTAAACGCGGAGTGGGTTCCGCATGACTTCCGTTTAGAGTTCAACCATCTTGCATTGGAAAAATAACAAACTTGAGCTTGACCGAGGACCCCATCTCTCGGTCCGCTCCCAGAGTCCTCCCTCTCCATCCCCCCCCCCCCCCCCCCCCCCCCCCCCCCCCCCCCCCCCCCCGCGCCCCACCCCCACAGTCACATCAAAGTGTACTTTGGGAGTGAACGAGACAGTGTACGGTGGAGAAAGGGGGGGGGGGGAGGAGACTTGCAAGGTGCAAAGGTTCCCCGCAGTGCACTTGTGTACATATTTTGTCGAGATTTAGCACGACAACTGTGCAATTCCATATGCAATCGCACCGTGCACTTTCCAGGTGGAGAGGGGGGGGGTGGGGTCGGATCCGGACTCCTCCCTACCCCTGCCCCCATCGAGCCGAAAGTGCATGTGGCGAGTGAACGCCGACGTGCACCTCAAGTACCACGCGACAGAAAGAAAACTTTGCACAAGTGCACACGTCGTTGCAAGCTTCAACGACCGTCGATGCGCCACGCTCGACACTCGCTCGCTCCGTTGATCCGTCGAGGCGAGGCCCAATTTACAGGAAGTGCTTGTCTTGTCCTATTATAGGTCGTATCCTGTCTGATAACAGGATATGACATTTATATTTTGCATTGTCTCATATTACCTTTTTTGCATAGTGTCGTCGGTGTATTTCTATATGAGCTCAGTGAAAAAACAGAGAACCGTCGGATCGCTTAATTGAACGACCTCAACTACTCAGGAGATGTTTTTGTTCTCCGCCACGTGTACGCCAAGTTCTCTCTTCATGAACTTCCTGCAAAATAAAAGTCCTAGTAAGTGAAAAATATGAGACACAGTATTATTAACTAGACACACCATATCTCTTTCTAGTGCTTGTCGTCTGCCGCACGTCCGATCGACAGAACGAACAGCATAGAACCGAAGATACCACGTAGTCAATTTTCTTCCGTTACGTGCCGCCAACAACGACTAGGAAAAAACGTTCCCGCAACCCTGCAGTCCCCCATCGCGGGGGCTTGGGGACTGGGGGGGACAGGGTAGGACGCGAGGCAGGGGGGGAGGGGGAGTCCCCGGCAGCACGAAGGTTCGCGCGTGGGGACTCCCTCCCCCTCGTCCAGACCCGGCCGGCCGCCTGGAAGACAACCGGCCGGCGAAGAACTCGAAGACGGACGGCCGTCTCCGAATGCATCGACGGCCGAGGGCCGGCCTCACTTTGGCCTTTTTTTTTTTTTTTCCGTACTCTTGTGCACGACATGAGTCGAACAGCCATTCTGTGCCACGTGTACCGAATCAGCCATCCTGTCGCTCGAGCTTCAGGCTGACTGCTTGACCGCCACTCGAGCTGCAAATGCCAATTGTGTGTGTGACGTTTTTGTTGGGCTGTTTGCGCCAAACAGCCCAAAACTCAAGCGTTGACCTTTTTCTGGTCCGTATAGACATTTAAGACAGATACATGACAAAACTAGAAATACGATTCTAATCAATCTTGTGCTTTTGTACAAACCTATGTCTTATGTGCCAATACAAGAATATAATGCAGGAATTATCTGCCTGGGAAATTTAACGATGGCAGTATCTGAAATAAAAATCTGACTAATTTCATTTATACTTTCCAAAGATATTTTCAGAGACTTACTTGTGCATTTTGAAAAGATGTGCGCTTGGCCACATACACTTTTCTCCCTACCATATCCACCTAACCGTCAATCACCAAATTATTTTAAACCATCATTAAAAAGTATAGATCTCTATATGAAACCCACATACACAACAGTATATCTCTACATACACCCCCCACATACACTTTCTAACCCACCCTCCATCACCTAAGCACTCTCAAGCACATCACTCAAACCAATAAACACAAGTAAATTTTTCTACACACAGCCCATACACCCAAACAAACACAACCACGTACAGTCTCCACGTACAGTTTGTACCCCCTACCTCCCCTCTCCCCCACACCCAACAACCTCCAAATAATCTCAAACACATCACTCACACCAGTATACACAAGTACATATCTTTAGATACAATATACACATCAAGCCATACACCTCCACTCACACTCCCCACATACACTTTCCATCCCAAACCCCCTCCTCCCAACCACCACTAACTACATCACTCGAAGGACCATACACAAGTTCATACCTCTGTACACAAGCCACCTATCTAGCCATACACCTCAACTTACACTCCCCACATACATTTTCTACCCCTACACCCCCCTCGCCCTCCCCCACCCCAACGACCACCAACCAATCTTTAACACATTACTCAAAACCAAGACACACAAGTACACATTTCTATGTACACTTTACACATCCAGCCATACACCTCCACTTACACTCTCCACATACACTTTCAACCCCAAAGCCCCTCCTCCAAACCAACACTAACCGCATCACTCAAAAGCAACATACACAAGTTCATACCTCTACACACAACCCACCTATCCAACCATACACCACCACTTGCAGTCCCCACATACACTTTCAACCCCCATACCCCACTCTCCTTCCCCCACCCCAAAGACCACCAACCAATCTCAAACACATTACTCAGACCAACATACATAAGTACAAATTTCTACACACAACCCACACATCAGCCATTCACCTCCACTCACAATCCCCACATACACTTTCTACCCCGAACCCCCTCCTTCTAACCAGGAACATACACAAGTTAATATCTCTACACACAACCCACATATCCAACCATACACCTCTACATGCAATACCCACATCCACTATCAACCCTCCCCCCTCCCCCCTCTGCCAAACCTCCACTGATGAAGTCACTACAACTAGTACACTTAAAATTGCCTTGCATGGAAGCTTCCTAGTGTGCTAAAGAACAATATACACACTTCACCTAGTGCATAATAGTTCTTTCATTCCCGATACCCCCCTCCTACCTCGAGCCAGTCTTACCATGTCTTAGTCGTACACTAGTGTTCTGTTTCACCCACACCACACTCACCAATTCATACACCTCCACATTCACTCCCCATATGCACTTTCACCAAACAAGACCCCCCTATCCACATCAAGCTCAAACCACTTGAATCACACACACAAGTGTATTCTTTCAATCATAAAACACTCAATCATTCATACACCTTCTTATGCGCTTCCCACATACACTTTCACCTAGCCCCCCACCCTCCACACCCCACCCCCAGTTCAATCCCCTTACCCATTCCACCCGCACAACTCTATCTCAATCCATGCAACATAGTTAAGTGGTTTACACCTTCTTAGAATCTTCCTAATACACTACTTTCCTATATACACACCCTTTCTAGTGTATGAAAGTCCTTCGATTAACTCTACCTCCTCCTCCCTAACGAGATGTTCGCTTTTGGGAACGCATGCGGGTTCGACTCCCGCTCTCATTTCGACCCATTCCATTGCATCAACAGACCGCAAACCTGGCCACGCAGCCCCCTCGCACACAAACGCACTCCGTTGCCTGCACAACACGCACACCCGCGCCCACACCCACGCATCGCCCACCCTTTCCATGCCCACCCGCACGCACCAACCCAAGCGCATGCACGCCTCTTTCCCACCCCACGAGTTGTACCAACCCAAGCTCCTGCACGCCTTTTCCCCACCCCACGAGTCGTACCAACCGAAGCACCCGCACCCCTCTTTCCCACCCCATGAGACGTACCAACCCGCTCGCCATCCCCTCCCGTTCATCCCACAGTTTGTTACGGCACGAACGCGAAAAACCTCCACCGTGCACGGCCACCTCTAGTCCATCGCGCCCGCACATCGCGAACGCGGTCTGAACCTCCGCCACTCCCAGCAGGGACCCCCGCTCATGCCCGCACGCGCCCACATGCACCTCCCTTGCCACCACCACGGTGTACCAACCCGCACGCCACACCCAAGCCCATGCCACCCCACCGTACCCCTCCTCGACACCGTCCGTGCTTCCCAGTCCCTAAGCCGTTGCCATGTGCACCTCCGTCCTCTGTCCCACACCCCCTCCTCCTCTCCCCGTGTGGAAACAAAACACATCTACGTGCCCGACACCGTCCACTCCGCTTGTCCACATTGCATCTCCACATGTGTCACATTCTCGACCCATCCCTTTCAAAGCGTGATACGATCATACCTGGGATACTACTCCGGACCCCATTAGAACTCCACAGATAAGCACCCATGGGCCTGAATAGTACTGGGATGGATGACCTTTTCAGAAGAATGTAAGGAATGGGAGCGGCAAGAGCAGAAGCAAGCAGAAGCAATGGAGCAAGCAGGAGCTTGGTAGCAAAGTGACGGAAGCAGAAAGGTGTGTGTAGGCCCAAGGAGTTAGTTGTAGAGCCTTGAGAGAGGTGAGGCAATGGGACTCCGAGGTAGACAGGAGGAGAGGAGATCGATGCGAGTGATGCGATGAGGTTGAGCGAAGGGTCGAAGGTGACGAAGCGAAGAGTTGCGAGGAGAGAGTGGTGGGCGAAAGACGGTAGGAGCGAGCAGAGCGAGAGCACGGCGGTAAAGCCTCGGAACCAAAGGGAACAGGATGGACATAACTGTTCTGGTTGAACTCGAGGGGATGTACATCCTCGGTTTATATGGACAGAACAGGACAAAAGGATTTGCAACGGCTTCTTTCCGCTAGCCGGACGCGGGAGACACAGGTCACTTTATTAGGGGATCTCTTGACCGTTCGGTCTCAACGGGTAGTCCCGAGAGCTGTCGGTCAAGTTGGTTTGGCGGAGGACCTGAACCGTTATTGAGAGCTCAGATAATTCTCTGAGAGACTTTTCTTGTCAGATTCTGCTTTCCAACACCCCCCGTGAATCTGACATGGTTGGAGGAGAGTGACCTCTTGTGTTAGTGGTAGTATACGTCCTCCCACATGGGTGAACGTTCCACTCCACAGTGTATCAGGAGGTTGTTCCACATTTCCCCGAGGTCAGAAGGGAATTCATCTACCAACTGATGAAGTCTTCGTCCAAAGACTCATTTGAGTCCTTCCCTGGTTTCCTCGTTAATCTGCTCCTAGTAGAGACGGAGGGTTTTATCAGAAACCGTTGGCCCCAGGTAAGTCAGATTTCCAAGTAGGGCATCAGTGATTCCGTAGCCATGTAGGAGTTTGGGGTACAGGGCCTTGTACACCTGACTTGCCCATGCTTGTGCTATACAGGGGCGAGAGGTGTGACGCAGAACTCGCACTCTTCCAGTGATGTCTGGAAAACTGTCGTTGTTCTGACCAGTGGTTGCAACCCACTGTTTCCTCCAGGCTTGCTCCAGGATACGATGCCACAGTTCAGGGATAGAGTTGGTCTTCAGTTGGTGATGAAGGTAAGAAGAATGGAGCCGCTCCCAAAGCAGACGGTAGACATTGAAGAAGGCGTTGTCGTAGTCTGGGATGGGGCGATATGGCGAGCGAAGGTGTTCGTATCGTCTAGTGAGGAGCTGCGCCATATTGTACTTGTTGATGGGGGTTCTTCGTGCCATGGTAAGCAAAAGGTCTTCCCAATCAATGACATTGCTTCCATCTTCTTCGAGCATGGCACATTTCTCCCAGGAGAGAGCCATGTGGAGAAGTGAGAGAAGGGATGAGAGGGAAGGGATGACACTGCCACTGTGCCAGTCACAGGAGAGGCTCTGCCACAGCTGATCTTTAGTGTCCCTGTAGAGAGGTGGAGACGAGCGTCCTTCGTCCAAGATAGGGTTTGGTGGAGTGACGGCTTGTTCCACTCGTCAAGGAGTGGTGAGACGAGTGGTGTCCAATACACTATGGACACGGTCTTGGAGAGGTCAGGTTGACTCGACTTGAGAGGAGGGAGGAGGGAAAACTGGGTTGAGGAGGGAAAGGAGGCTGCTGCAGGGGAGGGGATACTGAGATGGTGGTGGATGTGCAGGGATGAAACCACGTGCGCTGCGAGAATCCTGGCAGAGGCGCTGGTCGTCATGACGCGTGAGGCGACTGAGCGGGTCCTTGAGGCGACTGAGTGGATGATGCAGGCAGATGATGGCTGAGACATGCGATGGAGAAGTGGGTGCAGGGACGAAACCAAGTGCGCTGCAGGAAGTTTCGGCGTGGGCGCAAGTCGTCACGAGGCGGGCGATGCGACCGGGCGGATCCTTGTACCAAGAAAGGCGAGGAAATCAGTTGATGACGATGATGATGAGGATGGCTTGGACAGCGGAGTGGGCGCAGGGGCAAAACCACGTGCAAAACTGAAGTAGGGGAGGTAGGATGCGGCAAGGGGAAGGCAGCTGCCAACGCACCGCGAGAAATCTGCTACCGGCGTGGGTGCAAGCTGCTGCGAAGTGGGCAGCTAGAGTGTGCAGGTCCTTGTACTGGCCACAGATGCAGATAATGAGCTGGCGGAAGCGGATAAAGTAGGAGTAGGCACAGGGGCGAACCACGTGCACTGCGGAGATTTTTGGCGTGGGTACAGGTCCTCGTGCAACGAGCGATGCGACCGGGTGGATCCTTGGGCCGAGCGAAGGATGAAGCTGACGCAAAGAGGAAGCTGCGGAAGCTGATGGCTGAGTGGGCGAAGGGGCAGAACCACGTGCGCTGATAAAGAAGGCCGATGAAGAAGGCTGAGGGGAGGCGGCGCGGACGATGCTGATGACGAAGGGCGACTCGAGGGAGGCAGACGAGGCTGAGTTGAGGAAGGAAGCTGGAGTGGAGATGACAAGGAGGGCTGAAGGCAGCGGATGAAGATGCGAATGACGCGAAGATGGAGAGGGAAGGCTGCTGAGGAAGATGAGGGCGTGGCGCAGGCAGAGGATGGACGTTGCGGCAGGCAGAGGAGGCGGTGCGGTAGTGAGTGCGGGTGAGACAGCCAAGTCCTCTGCTTTCAGGAGAGTGACGGCTTGTTCCTGACTTGGCTCGAGACCGACGGGCAGGAAGACTGGCGGTGTCCAATATCCTGACAGCGAGAGGAAGTTGGCTGCAGCGGCGGGAGTTGTGCGGCGAGCAGAGACACTGTTCCGCTGATGTCAGGAGAGTGACGGCTTGCTCCCCAGTTGGCTCGTAAGGTGAGCAGGAAGACAGGTGGTGTCCGATGTCCTCATGGCGGGAGTTATGCTGCTGCTGCTGTCAAGGCGAGAAGGCGGTGCGAGGGGGCGGCTCGAGAGGAAGAATGCAGAGAAGCTGAGGAGGTTCAGGCTGATGCAATAGAGGTGGCTGATGAAGGGAGGTGCGGAAGGCGGAGGCACTTGCGGCGGCTGAGGTGATGAGAGGTAGCAGATTTGTGGATGGCAGGAAGCTTCTCGGAAGTTGATGGCAGGTGGCAGCTCGGGAGCTGCTTGCGGCTGTTGCGGACGACAGGTCACCAATTGTCGGCCACGGGCGCGGAATGGGCGCAGGGCTTTCTCAGGATGACAAGACGTTTCTTCAGCGTGAGGAGCACTTCAAGCGGTACTGCTGATGTCAGCTGCTGACAAAGCGGAGAGGTGCGAAGTGGCAGTGGTGTCGGCGGAGGAGTGCAGATCCGAGAGGGGAAGCAATGATGGCGGCAGAGCGATGACTCAGTCACGGGGCACCAGGTGATGTTGCCTGATGCTCTGATACCATGTCAGAAGAATGTAAGGAATGGGAGCGGCAAGAGCAGAAGCAAGCAAAAGCAATGGAGCAAGCAGAAGCTCGGTAGTGAAGTGACAGAAGCAGAAAGGTGCGTGCAGGCCCAAGGAGTTAGTTGCAGAGCCTTGCGAGAGGTGAGGCACCGGGACTCCGAGGTAGATAGGATGAGAGGAGATCGACGCGAGTGATGCGATGAGGTTGAGCGAAGGGTCGAAGGTGACGAAGCGAAGCGCTACGAGGAGAGAGTGGTGGGCAAAAGACGGTAGGAGCGAGCAGAGCGAGCGCACGGCGGTAAATCCGCGGAACCAAAGGGAACAAGATGGACAGAACAGTTCTGGTTGAACTCGAGGGGATGAACATCCTCGGTATATATGGACAGAACAGGACAAAAGGATTTGCAACGGCTTCTTTCCGCTAGTCGGACGCGGGTGACACACGTCACTTTTTTAGGGGATCTCTTGACCGTTCGGTCTCAAAAGGTAGTCCCGAGAGCTGTTGGTCAAGTTGGTTCGGCGGAGGACCTGAACCGTTATTGAGAGCTTGGATAATTCTCTGAGAGACTTGTCTTGTCAGATTCTGCTTTCCAACAGACCTCCCGGGAAGTCCTGTTGTCGTACTCATTTTTATCTCGCAAACGCCGACCCAGACCGTTTCCCACACTAGAGAGCTGGGACTAGGACGCGAATGGCACAGTTGCGCCCTAGTCGCGCCCTACTTGCACCCTACTTGCGCCCTAGTTGTACCCTTGCTACACCCTACCCGCGCTATACCCACGCTCTAGTTGCACCCTAGTTGTACCCTACCTGCGCCCTACCCGTGCCATACCTGCGCCCTACTTGCGCCCTCGTTGCACCCTTGTTGCACCTTAGTTGCACCCTACCCGCGCCATACCTGCACCCTACTTGCGCCCTAGTTGCACCCTAGTTGCGCCCTACTTGCACCCTACTTGCGCCCTACTTGCGCCCTAGTTGCGCCCCAGTTGCGCCCTACTTGCACCCTAATTGCACCCTATTTGCGCCCTACCTGCGCCATACATGCGCCATACCTGCGCCCTACTTGCGTCATAGTTGCGCCCTAGTTGCGCCCTAGTTACGCCCTACTTGCGCCCTACTTGCGCCCTACTTGCGCCCTACTTGCACCCTATTTGCGCCCTACCTGCGCCATACATGCGCCATACCTGCGCCCTACTTGCGTCATAGTTGCGCCCTAGTTGCGCCCTAGTTACGCCCTACTTGCGCCCTACTTGCGCCCTACTTGCGTCCATCTTGCACCCTGGTTGCACCCTACCCGCGCCCTAGTTGCGCCCTAGTTGCGCCCTACTTGCGCCCTAATTACGCCATAGTTCCACCCTACTTGCACCCTAGTTGCACCATACCCGCGCCCTAGTTGCGCCCTAGTTGCGCCCTACTTGCGCCCTAATTACGCCATAGTTCCACCCTACTTGCACCCTAGTTGCACCATACCCGCGCCCTAGTTGCGCCCTAGTTGCGCCCTAGTTGTGCCCTTGTTGACCCCTACTTGCGCCCTAGTTGCGCCCTTGTTGCGCCCTACTTGCGCCCTAATTGCGCTTTTGATGCACCCTACCTGCGCCATACCTGCGCCATACCTACGCCCTACTTGCGCCCTAGTTGCACCCTAGTTGCGCCCTAAATCGGTCCTACTTGCGCCCTAGTTGCACCATATCCGCGCCAGTCCTGCGCCAAACCTGCGCCCTAGTTGCACCCTAGTTGCGCCCTAGTTGCGCCCTAGTTGCACCCTACTTGTGCCCTACTTGCGCCCTACTTGCACCCTAGTTGTGCCCTGGTCGCGCCCTACTTGCGCCCTACTTGCACCCTAGTTGCACCCTTGCTGCGCCCTACTCGCGCTATACCTGCGCCCTAGTTGCGCCCTAGTTGCGCCCTACCTGCGCCTTACCCGCGCCATACCTGCGCCCTACTTGCGCCCTAGTTGCACCCTTGCTGCTTCCTGCCGGCAATATACCTGCGTCCTAGTTGCGCCCTACTTGCGCCCTAGTTGCACCCTACTTGCGCCCTACTTGCGCCCTACTTGCGCCCTAGTTGCACCCTACCCGCGCCATACCTGTGCCCTACTTGGGCCCTAGTTGTGCCCTACTTGCGTCCTACTTGCGCCCTACTTGCACCATAGTTGCGCTCTAGTTGCACCCTACTTGCGCCCTAATTGCGCCCTAGTTGCGCCCTACCAGCGCCATACCTGTGCCATACCTGCGCCCTAGTTGCGCCCTAGTTGCGCCCTAGTTGCGCCCTAGTCGCACCATGCTTGCGCCCTACGTGCGCCCTACTTGTGCCCTAGTTGCGCCCTAGTTGCGCCCTAGTTGCGCCCTACCAGCGCCATACCTGTGCCATACCTGCGCCCTAGTTGCGCCCTAGTTGCGCCCTAGTTGCGCCCTAGTCGCACCATGCTTGCGCCCTACGTGCGCCCTACTTGTGCCCTAGTTGCACCCTACCCGCGCCATAGTTGCGCCCTAGTTGCACCCTAGTTGCGCCCTTATTGCGCCATAGTTATGCCCTACTTGCGCCCTAGTTCCTCCCTTGTTGCGCCCTACTTGCGCCCTAATTGCGCCCTTGTTGTGCCCTACCTGTGCCAAACCTGCGCCATACCTGCTTCCTACTTGCACCCTAGTTGCGCCCTAGTTGTACCATAGTTGCGCCCTACTTGCGCCTTACTTGCGTCCTACAAGCACCCTACCCGCGCCATACCTGCCCCGTACCTGCGCCCTAGTTGCGCCCTAGTTGCGCACTAGTTGCGCCCTAGTTGTGCGCTACTTGCGCCCTACTTGCGCCCTAGTTGCGCCCTAATTGCACCCTAGTCGCGCCCTATTTGCGCCATACATGAACCCTAGTTGCGCCCTAGTTGCACTTTACCCGCGCCGTACCTGCGCCATATCTGCGCCCTAGTTGCGCCCTAGTAACGCCCTAGTTGCACCGTAGTTGCATCCTACTTGCGCCCTAATTGCGCCCTAGTTGCGCCCTACCAGCGCCATACCTGTGCCATACCTGCGCCCTAGTTGCGCCCTAGTTGCGCCCTAGTTGCGCCCTAGTCGCACCATGCTTGCGCCCTACGTGTGCCCTACTTGTGCCCTAGTTGCACCCTACCCGCGCCATAGTTGCGCCCTAGTTGCACCCTAGTTGCGCCCTTATTGCGCCATAGTTATGCCCTACTTGCGCCCTAGTTGCTCCCTTGTTGCGTCCTACTTGCGCCCTAATTGCGCCCTTGTTGTGCCCTACCTGTGCCATACCTGCGCCATACCTGCTTCCTACTTGCACCCTAGTTGCGCCCTAGTTGTACCATAGTTGCGCCCTACTTGCGCCTTACTTGTGTCCTACAAGCACCCTACCCGCGCCATACCTGCCCCGTACCTGCGCCCTAGTTGCGCCCTAGTTGCGCACTAGTTGCGCCCTAGTTGTGCGCTACTTGCGCCCTACTTGCGCCCTAGTTGCGCCCTAATTGCACCCTAGTTGCGCCCTAGTTGCGCCATACATGAACCCTAGTTGCGCCCTAGTTGCACTTTACCCGCGCCGTACCTGCGCCATATCTGCGCCCTAGTTGCGCCCTAGTAACGCCCTAGTTGCACCGTAGTTGCATCCTACTTGCGCCCTACTTGCGCCCTGATTGTGCCCTAGTTGTGCCATAGTTGCGCCCTACTTGCACCCTAGTTGCACCCTACTTACACCCTAATAGCGACCTAATC
>SZWC01000423.1:92185-111501 GCA_023375785.1 Penium margaritaceum
GCCCTACCCGCGCCATACCTGCGCCCAACTTGCACCCTAGTTGCAACCTTGCTGCGCCCTGCCCGCACTATTCCTGCGCCATAGTTGCTCCCTAGTTGCGCCCTTGTTGAGCCCTACCTGCGCCCTACCGGCACCATGCCTGCGCCCTAGTTGCGCCCTAGTTGCGCCCTGGTTGCGCCCTACTTGCGCCCTAGTTGCATCCTAGTTGCGTCCTACTTGCGCCCTACTTAAGCTTTAGTTGCACCCTACGCGTGTCCTACCTGCACCCTCCTTACGCCCTAGTTGCGCCCTACTTGCGCCCTACTTGCGCCCTACTTGTGCCCTAGTTGCGCCCTAGTTGCGCCCTAGTTGCGCCCTACTTGCACCCTACTTGCGCCATTCTTGCACCCTACTCGCGCCATACCTGCGCCATACCTGCGCCCTAGTTGCGCCCTAGTTGCACCCTAGTTGCGCCCTACTTGCGCCCTACTTGCCCCCTAGTTGCGCCGTAGTTTCACCCTAGTTGCGTTCTACTTGCACCGTAGTTGCACCCTAGTTGTACCTTACCCGCACCATACCTGCGCGATGCCTGCGCCCTGGTTGCGTCATAGTTGCGGCCTAGTTGCACCCTAGTTGCGCCCTAGTTGCACCCTAGTTGTACCTTACCCGCACCATACCTGCGCGATGCCTGCGCCCTGGTTGCGTCATAGTTGCGGCCTAGTTGCACCCTAGTTGCGCCCTAGTTGCGCCCTACTTACGCCCTAGTTGCGCCCTAGTTGCGCCCTACTTGCACCCTAGTTGCGCCCTGCTTGCGCCCTAATAGCGACCTAATCGTGCCCTACTTGCGCCCTCGTTGTGCAAGTTTCCTTGAGCGCTCGTCTCCGGCCTCTCCGTGACTAAGGGACAAAATTTTTCGTCGACTCCAATCCGGGAAAACTTGTCTATACGCAAGTCGTACACACCCACGTACCCCAGGGACCTGACTCCCGCCCCTATATTCGCTCTCCTCCACCCTCGAGCATACGATGTAGGCTCCTCCGAGCGCCCGTCTCCAGGCTCTCAGAGACTAAGGGGCTGGATTTTTGGCCAACTCAAAATCGAGAAAACTTGTCCATACGCACGTCGCACACCAATATGGACATCATAGATCCAAGTTTCGCTCCTAGTTGCACCCTACTTGCACCCTAGTTACACCCTATCCGCATCCTAGTTGCGTCCTAGTTGCGCCCTAGTTACACCCTAGTTGCGTCCTACTTGCGTCCTAGTTGCGCCCTTGTTGCACCCTACTTGCGCCCTAATTGCGCCCTTGATGCACCCTACCTGCTCCATACTTGCGCCATACCTGCGCCCTACTTGCGCCCTAGTTGCGCCCTAGTTGTGCCCTAGTTGCGCCCTACTTGCCCCCTACTTGCGCCCTAGTTGCACCCTACCCACGCCAGTCCTGTTCAATACCTGCTTCCTAGTTACGCCCTAGTTGCGCCCTAGTTGGGTCCTAGTTGCGCCCTACTTGCTCCCTACTTGTGCCCTACTTGCGCCCTAGTTGCGCCCTAGTTGCGCCCTAGTTGTGCCCTACTTGCGCCCTACTTGTGCCGTAGTTGCACCCTTACTGCACCCTACCCACGCTATACCTGCGCCCTAGTTGTGCCCTAGTTGCGCCCTACCTGCGCCCTACCCGCGCCATACCTGCGCCCAACTTGCACCCTAGTTGCACCCTAGTTGCGCCCTAGTTGCACCCTTACTGCACCCTACCCACGCTATACCTGCGCCCTAGTTGTGCCCTAGTTGCGCCCTACCTGCGCCCTACCCGCGCCATACCTGCGCCCAACTTGCACCCTAGTTGCAACCTTGCTGCGCCCTGCCCGCACCATACCTGCGCCCTAGTTGCGTCCTAGTTCCGCCCTCGTTGAACCCTACCTGTGCCCTACCCGCGCCATACCTGCGTCCTAGTTGCGCCCTATTTGCACCCTAGTTGCGCCCTACCTGCGCCCTAGTTGCGTCCTAGTTCCGCCCTCGTTGAACCCTACCTGTGCCCTACCCGCGCCATACCTGCGTCCTAGTTGCGCCCTATTTGCACCCTAGTTGCGCCCTACTGGCGCCCTAGTTGCACCCTACTTGCGCCCTACTTACGCCCTAGTTGCACCCTACCCGCGCCATACCTGCGCCCTACTTGCGTCCTAGTTGCGCCATACTTGCACCCTACTTGCGCCCTACTTCTGCCCTACTTGCATCCTAGTTGCGCCCTAGTTGCGTCCTACTTGCGCCCTAATTGCGCCCGAGTTGCGCCCTACCTGTGCCATACCTGCGCCATACCTGCGCCCTACTTGCATCCTAGTTGCGCCCTACTTGCGCCCTACTTACGCCCTACTTGCGCCCTGGATGCACCCTATCCGCGCCCTAGTTGCGTCATAGTTACTCCCTAGTTGCGCCCTAGTTGCGCCCTACTTGCGCCCTACTTGCGCCCTACTTGCACCCTACCCGCACCCTAGTCGTGCCCTAATTGCGTCCTACTTGCGCCCTAGTTTCGCCCTTGTTGCATCCTACTTGCGCCCTAATTGCGCCCTTGTTGCACCCTACCTGCGCCATACCTGCGCCATACCTGCACCCTACAAGCGCCCTAGTTGCGCCCTAGTTGCGCCCTAGTTGTGCCCTACATGCGCCCTAGTTGCGCCCTAGTTGCGCCCTAGTTGCGCCCTAGTTGCGCCCTAGTCGCACCCTACTTGTGCCCTACTTGCACCCTAGTTGCACCCTTGTTGCGCCCTACCCGCGCTATACCTGCGTCCTAGTTGCGCCCTACTTGCGCCCTACCTGCACCCTATCCGCGCCATAACTGAGGCCTACTTGAACCCTAGTTTCACCCTTACTGGGCCCGGCCCGCACCATACCTGCGCCCTAGTTGCGCCCTAGTCGCGCTCTCGTTGAACGCTACCTGCACCCTACCCGCTCCATACCTGCGCCCTAGTTGCGCCCTAGTTGCGCCCTAGTTACGCCCTACTTGCGTCCTAGTTGTGCCCTACTTGCGCACTAGTTGCACCCTACCCGCGCCATGCCTGCGCCCTACTTGCGCCTTAGTTGCGCCCTACTTGGACCCTACTTGCGCCCTACTTGTGTCCTACTTGCGTCCTAGTTGCGCCCTAGTTGCACCCTAGTTGCGCCCTAATTACGCCCAGTTGCGCCCTAATTACGCCCTGGTTGCGCCCTACCTGCGCCATACCTGCGCCATACATGCGCCCTACTTGTGCCCTAGCTGCGCCCTAGTTGTGTCCCAGTTGCGTCCTACTTGCGCCCTACTTGCACCCTACTTGCGCACTAGTTGCACCCTACCCGTGCCCTACGTGCGCCCTATTTGTGCCCTAGTTGCGCCCTAGTTGCGCCCTACTTGCGCCCTAGTTTCACCCTATCCGCACCCTAGTTGCGCCCTACTTGCACCCTACTTGCGCACTAGTTGCACCCTACCCGTGCCCTACGTGCGCCCTATTTGTGCCCTAGTTGCGCCCTAGTTGCGCCCTACTTGCGCCCTAGTTTCACCCTATCCGCACCCTCGTTGCGCCCTAGTTGCGCCCTAGTTGCGTCCTAGTTGCGGCTTAGTTCCGTCCGACTTGCACCCTAGTTGCGCCCTTGTTGCACCCTACTTGCGCCCTAATTGCGCCCTAGTTGCGCCCTAGTTGCGTCCTAGTTGCGGCTTAGTTCCGTCCGACTTGCACCCTAGTTGCGCCCTTGTTGCACCCTACTTGCGCCCTAATTGCGCCCTTGTTGCGCCCTACCTGTGCCATACCTGCGCCATGCATGTGCCCAACTTGCACCCTACTTGCGCCCTAGTTGCGTCCTAGTTGCGCCCTAGTTGCACCCTACTTGCGCCCTGCTTGCACGCTACCCGCGCCATACCTGCGCCCTAGTTGCACCCTAGCTACGCCCTAGTTGTGCCCTAGTTGCGCCCTAGTTGCGCCCTACTTGCGCCCTAGTTGCGCCCTAGTTGAGCCCTAGTTGCATCCTACTTGTGCCCTAGTTGCGCCCTAGTTGTACCTTACCCGTGCCATACCTGCACCATACCTGCGCCCTAGTTGTGTCCTAGTTGCGCCCTAGTTGCGCCCTACTTGCGCCGTAATTGCGCCCTAGTTGCGCCCTACCTGCGCCATACCTGCGCCATACATGCGCCCTACTTGCGCCCTAGTTGCGTCCCAGTTGCGCCCTACTTGCGCCCTACTTGCGTCCTATTTGCGCCCTACATGTACCCTACCCGCACCCTACGTGCACCCTAGTTGTACCCTATTTGTGCCCTAGTTACGCCCTACTTGCGCCCTACTTGCGCCCTAGTTGCACCCTACCCGCACCCTAGTTGCGCTCTAGTTGCGCCCTAGTTGCGCCCTAGTTACACCCTAGTTGCGGCCTAGTTGCGTCCTACTTGCACCCTAGTTGCGCCCTTGTTGCGCCCTACATGCGCCCTACTTGCACCCTACTTGCGCCCTAGTTGCACCCTACCCGCACCCTAGTTGCGCTCTAGTTGCGCCCTAGTTGCGCCCTAGTTACACCCTAGTTGCGGCCTAGTTGCGTCCTACTTGCACCCTAGTTGCGCCCTTGTTGCGCCCTACTTATGCCCTAATTGCGCCCTTGTTGCGCCCTACATGCGCCATACCTGCGCCATACCTGCGCCCTACTTGCACCCTACTTGCGCCCTAGTTGTGCCCTAGTTGCGCCCTACTTGCGCCCTACTTGCGCCCTAGTTGCGCCCTACTTACGCCCTAATTGCGCCCTTGTTGCGCCCTACATGCGCCATACCTGCGCCATACCTGCGCCCTACTTGCACCCTACTTGCGCCCTAGTTGTGCCCTAGTTGCGCCCTACTTGCGCCCTACTTGCGCCCTACTTGCACCCTACCCGCGCCATACCTGCACTATACCTGCGCCCTAGTTGTGCCCTAGTTGCGCCCTAGTTGCACCCTAGTTGCGCCCTACTTACGCTCTACTTGCGCCATAGTTGCACCCTAGTTGAGCCCTAGTTGCGTCCTACTTGCACCCTAGTTGCGCCCTAGTTGTACCTTACCCGCGCCATACCTGTGCCAGACCTGCGCCCTAGTTGTGTCCTAGTTGCACCCTAGTTGTGCCCTAGTTGCGCCCTACTTGTGCCCTATTTGCGCCCTAGTTGCGCCCTAGTTGCGTCCTACTTGCGCCCTAGTTCTGCCCTGCTTGCGCCGTAATAGCAACCTAATCGTGCCCTACTTGCGCCCTGGTTGCGCAAGTTTCCTCGAGCGCTCGTCTCCAGCCTCTCCGTGACTAAGGGACGAAATGTTTCGTCAACTCCAATCCGAGAAAACTTGTCCATACGCAAGTCGTACACACCCACGTACCCCACGGACCTGAATCCCGCCCCCATATTCGCCCTCCTCCGTCCTCGAGCATACGACGCAGGCTCCTCCAAGCCCCCGTCTCCAGGCTCTCCGAGACTAAGGGGCCAAATTTTTGGCGGACTCAAAATCAAGAAAACTTGTCCATACGCATGTCGCACACCCATATGGACATCATAGACCCAAGTTTTTCTCCTAGTTGCATCCTACTTGCACCTTAGTTGCACCTTATCCACGCCCTAGTTGCGCCCTAGTTGCACCCTAGTTGTGCCCTAGTTGCGCCTTACTTGCGCCCTAGTTACGCCCTTGTTGCACCCTACTTGCTCCCTAATTGCGCCCTTGTTGCACCCTACCTGCGCCATACCTGCGCCCTACCTGTGCCCTAGTTGCGCCCTAGTTGTGCCCCAGTTGCGCCCTAGTTGCACCCTAGTTGCGCCCTACATGCGCCCTAGTTGCACCCTACCTGTGCCATACCTGCGCCATACCTGCGCCCTAGTTGCGCCCTAGTTGCACCCTAGTTGCACCCTAGTTGTGCCCTACTTGCACCCTACTTGCGCCCTACTTGCACCCTACCCGCGCCATACCTGCGCCATACCTGCGCCCTAGTTACGCCCTAGTTGCGCCCTAGTTGCACCCCAGTTGCGTCCTAATTGCGCCATACTTGCGCCCTAGTTGCGCCCTAGTTGCAACTTACTTGTGCTCTAGTTGCGCCCTAGTTGCACCTTACCCACGCCATACCTGCGCCATACCTGTGTCCTAGTTGCGCCCTAGTTGCGCCCTAGTTGCGCCCTAGTTGCATCCTACTTGCGTCCTACTTGTGCTGTAGTTGCACCATAGTTGCGCCCTTGTTGTGCCCTACTTGCGCCCTAGTTGCGCCCTACTTGTGCCCTAGTTGCGCCCTAGTTGCATCCTACTTGCGTCCTACTTGTGCTGTAGTTGCACCATAGTTGCGCCCTTGTTGTGCCCTACTTGCGCCCTAGTTGCGCCCTACTTGTGCCCTAATAGCGACCTAATCGTGCCCTACATGCGCCCTGGTTGCGCAAGTTTCTTCGAGCGCTCGTCTCCTGCCTCTCCGTGACTAAGGGACCAAATTTTTCGGTCGACTCCAATCCGGGAAGACGTGTCCATACGCACGTCGCACACACCCACGTACCCCAGGGACCTGACTCCCACCCATATATTCGCTCTCCTCTGCCCGCGAGCATTTGACGTAGGCTCCTCCGAGCGCCCATCTCTAGGCTCTCCGAGACTAAGGGGCCGGATTTTTGGCCGACTCAAAATCGATAAAACTTGTCCATACGCACGTCGCACACCCATATGGACATCGTAGACCCAAGTTTCGCTCAAAACATCCATGGCTTCTGCCCTCGAGTGTAGGACGTAGGCTCCTCCAAGCGCCCGTCTCCAGACTCTCCGAGACTAAGGGGCCGGATATTTTGCCGACTCAAAATCGAGAGAACGCGTCCATATGCACGTTGCACACCCATATGGACATTGTAGACCGAAGTTTCGTTCAAAGAAACCATGGCCTCCGCCCTCGAGCATACGACGTAGGCTCCTCCGAACGCCCGTCTCCGGGCTCTCTGAGACTAAGGGGCCNGAGAAAACTCGTCCATACGCCTTGACGCCGCAGGCTGTCGGCAGTCTCCCCGAGCTGCTCCCGCGGCAAGGGCGGACCGCCGCGTGCCGACCGGCTGATGGGCGCGGAACGCATCCCTCTCGGGGGAGGCTTTCCCTAGGCAGTGAACAACCGGCTCAGAACTGGAACGGACAAGGGGAATCCAGCTGTTTAATTAAAACAAAGCATTGCGATGGTCGTAATGGATGTTGACGCAATGTGATTTCTGCCCAGTGCTCTGAATGTCAAAGTTAAGAAATTCAACCAAGCGCGGGTAAACGGCGGGAGTAACTATGACTCTCTTAAGATATCCAAATGCATCGTCATCTAATTAGTGACGCGCATGAATGGATTAACGAGATTCCCACTGTCCCTATCTACTATCCTGTGAAACCACTGGCAAGGGAACGAGCTTGGAAAAAACAGCGGGGAAAGAAGACCATGTTGAGCTTGACTCTAGTCCGACTTTGTGAAATGACTCAGGAGGTGTAGTTATAAGAGGGAGGGCAACCGCAAGTGAAATACCCTTACTCGTGATGTTATTTTACTTATTCCATGAGGTCGAGGCAGGGCTCTGCCCCTGCTTCTAGCATTAAGGCTTCGGCCGATCCAGGCAGATGACATTATCAAGTGGGGAGTTTGGCCGTGGCGGCACATCTGTTAAAAGATAACGCAGGTGTCCTAAGATGAGCTCAACGAGAACAGAAATATCGTGTGGAACAAAAGGGTAAAAGCTCATTTGATTTTGATTTTCAGTACGAATACAAACTGTGAAAGCATGGCATATCGATCCTTTAGTCTTTCGGAAGTTGAATCTAGAGGTGTTAGAAAAGTTACCACAGGGATAACTGGCTTGTGGCAGCTAAGCGTTCATAGCGACGTTGCTTTTTGATCCTTCGTGTTCGGCTCTTCCTATCATTGTGAAGCAGAATTCACCAAGTGTTGGAATGTTCACCTACCAAGAGGGAACGTGAGCTGGGTTTAGACCGTTGGGAGACAGGTTAATTTTACCCTACTGATGATCTGGTACCGCAATAGTAATTCAACTTCGTACGAGAGGAGCCGTTGATTCACATAATTGGTAATTGTGCTTGGCTGAAAAGCCAGTGGCATGAAGCTACCATGTGTCGGATTATGACTGAACGCCTCTAAGTGTCTGGAAGCGATACTTTTTCCCTCCTAGGGTGTTACCCGACTTGAAATAGGGACGCCTGTGCGCCTCCGAGAGCATGTGTCGTGATTCGTCTGGACCAATTCCGAATGTTCGGGGAGATAAATCATTTTCAGACGACTTAAACCAGAACGGGGTACTGTAAGTGGCAGAGTAGCCTTGCTGCTACGATCCACTGAGGTTCAGCCTCTGTTCTACCGATTTGTTCCTCCGGGAACTCCACTCCCCTCCCCTCCCCTCCCCTCCCCCCTAACGAGATGTTCGCTTTTGGGAACGCATGCGGGTTTGACTCCCGCTCTCGTTTCGACCCATTCTATTGCATCAACAGCCCGCAAACCTGGCCACGCACCCCCCTCACACACAAATGCACTCCGCCACCTGCACAACACACACACCCGCGCCCAAACCCACGTATCGCCCACCCTTTCCACGCCCACCCGCATGTACCAACCCAAGCGCACGCACGCCTCTTTCCCACCCCACGAGTCGTACCAACCCAAGCGCCCGCACGCCTCTTTCCCACCCCATGAGTCGTACCAACCCAAGCGCACGCACGCCTCTTTCCCACCCCACGAGTCGTACCAACCCAAGCGCCCGCACGCCTCTTTCCCACCCCATGAGTCGTACCAACCCAAGCACCCGCACCGCTGTTTCCCACCCCACGAGTCGTGCCAACCCGCTCGCCATCCCCTCCCGTTCATCCCACCGTTTTGTACGACACGAACGCAACAAATGTCTACCGTGCATGGCCGCCTCTAGTCCGTCGCGCCCGCACGTCGCGAACACGGTCTGAACCTCCGCCACTCCCGGCCGGGACCCCCGCTCATGCCCGCACGCGCCCACATGCACCTCCCTTGCCACCGTTACGGTGTACCAACCCGCACGCCACACCCGAGCCCACGCCACCCCACCGCCAAAGAAGGAAAATGGCGGGAGCAATGGGAACAAAGGCAGCAAAAAGGGTGGCAAAGAGGCCACCAACATGATGGCTCAGAGCACACCTCCTGGACAGGGAGCGGCTCTACTCAGGCCAGGAGCCTTCGGGCTGGACTCCGGCTCCGACCATCACTCTAGCAATGACCAGGCTGGATTTGTATCCATCGGCCCCACTGAGCGGCGGTTCAGATGTGCAAACGGCAGCATTGTGAACGCAAAGGATGTGGGAGACAAGCTGGTGAGCATCAGCCTGAACGGCGAGGAGAAGGATCTGCGGCGTCGTGACGTGGTCTACATGTCCTCGTTTGCGGGAAACCTCCTGTCCGTGTCAAAAATCACGGACAACGACATGACGGTGGTGTTCACGCAGAAGAAGGTGATCATCATCAAGAACGAGGACATCAGGGTCCTCTACGCCAGCAAAGACCTCGTTGCTCAGGTTCCATGAGTCGATGGGCTTTATGTGCTGCAGACAATCATGGCAGAGAGCTCAAAAGACGAGGGTCATGCAGGTGCGGCAGAGGCAACGATCTCGGCACCAACGCAGGAGAACACACCAACGGAGACTCAAAAGGTATCCACTGCCGCAAAGGACAAAGACGCTGGGCTGTGGCATAGACGCTTTGGGCACATTGCAAACAGCACGCTGCAAGTCATGCAGCAACAGCAGCTGGTCCATGGCATGGAGGGGTGCAAGAAGGATGCGACTGGGTATGGCAACCTGTGTGAACCTTGCCTCCAAGGCAAGACCAAGCGAAAGCGCTCTGAGCGCAATGGTCGCCGCGCAGAAGCAACCCTTGACCTGATTCACACCGACGTGTGCGGACCCTTTCGCACGGCGTCGAACGGTGGCAGTAAGTACTTCCTAACCTTCATCGACGACAGCCGCAAGGTGTGGATCTACTTCCTCGAAACCAAAGGAGAGGTCAGAGAGAAGTTTCTGGAGTTTGTCGCCATGGTGGAGCGGCAGACTGGAAAGAAGGTCAAGGCACTGCGAAGCGACAACGGCGGAGAGTATGAAGCATGCAAGGGCTGGTTACGGCAACACGGGATCAACCACCAGCCTACAACGTCCTACACACCGCAAAGTAATGGTGTGGCCGAGCGGATGAACCAGACCATCTTTGGCATGGTGCGTAGCATGCTCTTTGATGCAAAACTCCCACCGCGCTTCTGGGCAGAAGCTGTAAGAACAGCATGCTACCTTGTCAACCTGACTCCTGCGGCTGCTCAGGGAAGGCGTGGCAAGAAAAAGGGCAAGCAACAGATGACGCCACAAGGGGTGTGGTCAGGGAAGAAGCCAGACGCCTCACACCTGCGCGTTTTTGGCTGCAACGCATGGGCAAAGGTCCAGGCGGGAGAGGGTGGCGGGAAGCTTGATGCAAGAGCGTGAAAGTACGTGATGGTGGGCTATGAGACGGCCCACAAGACCTACCGTCTGTGGGATCTGACAGCAAGAAGGCTTATCACCAGCCGGGACGTGACATTCGATGAGAGGAAACTAGGCAAGGGAGAGCCGATTGATCCCACGCAAGCTCCAAAACAGGGAGAGTGGTTGGTGCTGCTGGAGTCAGGGGATCAAGCTCCTCAAAACTGGCAAGTGGTGCCCGTACGGCAGGCCACTGAGAAGAATGGTGTGGTAGGGAGAGCGGCTGCGCAGGCTGACGCAACGGCGGGCTTTGACACGGAGTCGGAGACGTCCGAGGCCTCTGAGACCAGCTCGGAGGCCAGTGGCTCTTCACTAGAGGAAGACTTAACTTCAGGGTAGCCTGCACCACAGGAGCAGCAGCAGAGCAGAGATGAAGCACCAGCAATGTTGCGCCGTGGCACGCGGCAAAGAAAACAAACTCCAGAGTATGACGCTGACACCGGAGGCTGGACTGGACTGAGCTGGTCCTGTTTGGCTCAGGGAGAGCCGCTCACTGTGGCAGAGGCGCTGACAAGGCCCGATGCGGCCAAATGGAAGGAGGCGGTGGACAGCGAGCTTGCGTCCATCGAAGAGAATGGTACATGGGTGCTGGTGGACAGACTCGCTAATGCTCACATGGTGGGCTCAAAGTGGGTGCTTAGGCCGAAGCGGAAGCAAGACAATAGCATTGACAAGTACAAGGCAAGGGTCATGGCGAAGGGATTCTCTCAGCGCGCAGGGTCCGAGTATGATGAGACCTTTGCACCGGTCGTCACGTTCGCCTCCATCAGGTCCCTGTTGGCGGTCGCTGCTGCCAAAGACCTAGAGATCCATCAGATGGACGTCAAAACAGCTTTCCTTTACGGGAAGTTAGACAAAGAGGTGCTCATGGAAGTGCCGGAGGGGGTGGATGCACCCGCAGGAAAGGTGTGTCGGCTGGTGAAGGCATTGTACGGGATGAAACAGGCCCCACGGATCTGGTACAAGGAGATGGACAGCTTCATGGCTGAGGTCTCCTTCGCGCACTACAAGAATGATCCCAGTGTCTATGTGCGGGAGGATGGTCGTGGCTTGCTTCTTGTGGCGTTGTATGTGGACGATCTGATCATGTGTTCTTCCTCGCATGAGGCCCTTGTGAGCCTGAAGGAGCAGCTGAGCAGCAGGTTCAAGATGAAGGACATGGGTCCTCTCGAGTACTACCTCGGGATCGCCGTCCACCGCAACTGCAAAACAGGCACCATCGAACTCAACCAAACCAAGTACATCACGGACGTCTTGAAGCGCTACAACATGGAGGATTGCAAACCCATCAGCACCCCTATGGCCTCCGAGTGCAAGCTCTCCTCCTCCATGACGCCAAGCAACGAGGCGGAGAGGCGGGAAATGCAAAACATCCCGTACCAGTCCACTGTCGGGAGCCTCATGTACGCGATGGTGGGTACACGACCTTACATCGCTTACGCGGTAGGTCAGGTGAGCAGGTTCGTGGCTAACCCAGGGCCACAACACTGGCAAGCCGTTGAGCGGATCTTCCGCTATCTCAAAACGACACGGCATGTGGGACTTGAGTTTGGAGGTCTTGAAGGATCAGACTCGCTGCGACTCACGTGCTACAGCGATGCCGACTGGGGAGGACAGATTGACGACAGGAAGTCCACGTCAGGCTTTGTCTGTCTTCTCAACGGTGGTGCGGTCTCATGGGCAAGCAGGAAGCAGGACTGCGTCTCGCTGTCTACTGCTGAGGCCGAGTACATCGCACTCTCGGAAGTGTGTAAGGAAACACAGTGGCTTCGCAGCTTGCTCAACGAGATCAAGGCATCACAAGAGGAAGCAACTGTCATCCGCATGGACAACCAGAGCGCCATCGCTATGGGGGAGGACGAAGTAATTTCCCGGGGTACAAAGCACATCGACATTCGGTACCACTACTCACGCGACCTTGTCGCCAAGGGTGTCATGGAACTACAGCACGTCGAAACCAAGAGGATGCTTGCAGACTTCCTGACAAAGCCACTTGATTGCAACTTGCATGCTACAGGCGTCCAAGGAATCGGCATGGTGGATGCAGGAGACGAGGACTAAGGACCAAGACAGTTGAGGTACACAAACACAATGCAGAGCTACGGGTTCATGCAAAAGAAGATTACCATGGCAGGTGGCCAGATGTGCAAGGGGGAGATTGTTGTTTATGCCCCTTTGGCCACTGCTATAGCTTAGCGGACAGGTTGGGTATGCACTGCTCCCTTGGAGTAAGTCCCCCATACCTGGTTCGTGGTGCCAGTCTAAGCGTGACACCGGCAGTGTAGCGCAATGGATAGCACGTTGGACTTAGGGACAACAGTTCCTGCGTTTGAGCCTTGGTGTGCGCAGGAGGCTTTTTGACCTTCCTGCACACGGGGAAGTTTCTTAGACATTTCTCCATGCATGAGGAGAGTGCGCCACTTGGCGGTCCGTGGATGCGTCAATTGGCGGACTGGTGAGGTGGCGTGGAGTGACCACCCCAAAAGTGCCACTACCCAGACACCTTACATGCCAGGACTAGGACTATATGTACGAGGCTCATTCCTCATTCTAATTACACAATCTGGCCTTAGATGCTCCTCACAGAGCCGTCCAACAAAGGAACCGTATAAAGAAGACACTGGTTGGTCTAAGCCCCAGGAGTTAGTCTCTGACTAGCACCTCGCGCGAAAGTGACCAAGTGTTAAGTGGACACCATTGCTAGCAAGTGATTGTCTAGAAACTACTCAGTGTGGAACCGTGATCCTGAGGGTGATATCTTCTCCTAGCTGAAATGCTAGGAGCGGACGGCAGGTGCTATTGTGTCGGCCCTGTTTTCTAGTCCGTTCACCTCAGGCCGGTTGACAAAGGGTTATGGGCCCACACTCACCAGTTGTAGGCACGCTTTGCGCCCTCATTGAACCATACCTGCGTCCTGTCAGAAGAATGCGATCGACAGAGACGACGTGGGCAGAAGCGAGCAGAAGCAACAAGGACGCGCAGGCGGGTTAGTTGAATGACGAGAGCAAAGAGATGCGAGCAGCCCCGAGGAGTTAGTCGCAAAGCTTGAAATGAGGTGAGGAACCATAGCTCTGAGGTAGAAAGGAGGCATATAGAGAATTGTGAGAGCGAGCCGAGTGACATAGGACAAGTGCTGAGCGAAGGGTGACGGAGAGAAGGACGGTGAGCTGGGAATGGTTGGCGAAGACAGAGGGAGCGAGAAGCGAGCAAAGCGAGGACACGGCGATGAAGCCGCAGAACCAAAGGGGAACATGATGGGCAGAACTGTTCTGGTTAAACTCGAGGGAATGAACATTCTCGGTAATATATCGCAAAACAAGACAAAAGCAAGAGCAACAGCTTCTTTTCCGCTAGCCGGACGCGGTTGCGACGTGGTCGCAGTTATTATGGGCGGCTCGCCTCTGGGTTCTCGATCGTCACCGACAATCCGTTGGCGAGGTGGTTCGTGTTCGTTCAGTGCGGAATTCTGAACCTTATTCAAATCTCGGATATTCAAGGGATTATGTCAGTGTTAACTTCAACATTCCAACAGCACCCCTGAAGTCAACACTGGAGAGGATGTGGTACACGGGCCACATACAGGGATCGCCAGGTCTCAGAAAAGTCTTCGTATGGTTTTCTGATGAGTGGGTGGAGAGAGTGATGAGTGGTGAGGATGAGCGCCTCCTTCAGAAGGGCTTCGACCCAGTCGGCACCAAGAAGGGATACTGAGTTCAGGAAACCAAGGAGCGCATGTCAGAGATTGAACTTGGGAAATTGGAATCTCTCCAGATTGAGTAACAGTTCAACTCTCCATTGAAAGTAGTTTGTGGAACCATCTCTTCTCCTGTGCAGTTGGGGGGAGTCCCGCAGGCACTCTCGGAGATGAGCAACAATATCAGTCAGTGCTCGGCTGGGTGTTGAACAGTCAATGAAGTAGATTGGCTTCACTGAAGGTTGAACACGAAGAAGGACAGTAACCGTGTTATTGCTCATGGTCTGCTCAAGTGTAGGGAGTGCCGAGAGGAACCGTTGATTCATCAAGGCCATTTGATCAGACGACCTTGATGATGTTGATGTTCCAAGTGGATACCACAGAGAGCTCATTCTCCTTGGTATGATCCCTTAGAGAGGTGGTGGAGGTGGTAGTGGTGCTAAATGCTGTGGATGCAGGAATGGAGGGCGCTGCCACAACGCCACGCTCAAAGAGTGCTCTTCCACAGCGAGCTCTGTGAGTCCAAGGGAAGTGTAGAGAAGCGCAGAAAATCAGGTAGTCAGGTCCAGGGATACAACGGCTTGTACCACCGGTTAGCTTGATCAAGCAGGGAGACGGGTGGTGTCCGGGTCCACTGGCGTGTTGACTGTGCCTTTCTTGACTGGTTTCTGCTACAGATGCGAGTGCTGAAGAAGTGGGGTTTGTACCCACGTGCGCAAGAGGAAGGTAGTGAAGAGACAGAAGCTCCCACTGTCACTAGAGGAGTGACGGCTTGTGCCCCAGTTCTGCTCTAGCCTGACGAGCAGGATGTTTGGAGGTGTCTGTTGCTCTGGCGAGAGGGAGTGCAGCTACTCCTGAGAGGTGATGAAGATGCAGATGCTTGCGAAGAGAAGAATAGAAGGGCTGAAGACTTGGATACAGAGGTTTGTGTGCAGGGATGGAACCACGTGCACTGAGGGATAAGGTCGGCTTGGATGCAGCCCGCCGCAAGGTTGATGATTCGGCCGGGAAACTCCTGATGCCGAGCAGAAGCTGAAGAAGATGGATGCTTGCGGAGCGGTGATGGAGCGGACGCAGGGGCAGACCTCATGCGCCGTGGAGAGAATCGGCATGGGCGCAGGTCACCACGAGATTGGTGGTCCGACTGGGCGGATCCTTGTGTCGAGCAGACGATGAAAGCGGATGATGGCCGAGGAATGATGGATGGAGGAGTGGACGCAGGGGTGAAACCACGTGCGCTACTACAATAGAGGGATAGAATGCGGCAAGGGGAAGGCGAGAGCCAACGCGACGTGAGAAATCTGCTGCCGGTGTGGATGCATGCTGCTGTGAAAAACAGACAGCTAGCGCGTGCAGGTCCTTGTGCTGGCCACAGATGCTGATGATGAGGCTTCGGAAAAACAAGGCTTCGGCCGATCCAGGCGGATGACATTGTCAGGTGGGGAGTTTGGCTGGGGTGGCACATCTGATAAAAGATAACGCAGGTGTCCTAAGATGAGCTCAACGAGAACAGAAAAGGCGTGTGGAACAAAAGGGTAAAAGCTCATTTGATTTTGTTTTTCAGTACGAATACAACTGTGAAAGCATGGCCTATCGATCCTTTAGTCTTTCGGAATTTGAAGCTAGAGGTGTCAGAAACGTTACCACAGGGATAACTGGCTTGTGGCAGCCAAGATTTCATATCGATGTTGCTGTTTGATTGTTCCATGTCGTCTCTTCCTATCATTGTGAAGCAGAATTCACCAAGTGTTGGATTGTTCACCCACCAATAGGGAACGCGAGCTGGGTTTAGACCGTCGTGAGACATGTTAGTTCTACCCTAATGATGATCTGGTGCCGGAATAGTAATTCAATTTAGTATAAGAGGAACCGTTGATTCACATAATTGGTAATTGCGCTTGGCTGAAAAGCCAGTGGCGCAAGGCTACCATGTGTAGGATTATGACTGAACGCCTCTAAGTCAGAATCCATGCTGGAAGCGGCACTTTTTACCTCCCCGGGTGCTACCCGACTCGAAACAGGCACGCCTGTGTGCCTCCGAGAGCATATATCGTGATTCGTCTGGACCAATTCTCAATGTTCGGGGAGATGAATCATTTGCAGACGAATCAAACCAGAACGGCATACTGTAAGTGGTAGAGTAGCCTTGCTGCTATGATCCACTGAGGTTCAGCCTCTGTTCTACCGATTTGTTCCTCCGGGAACTCCCCTCCTCTCCCCTCCCCTCCCCTTCGCCCCAACAAGATGTTGGCTTTTGGGAACGCATGCGGGTTCGACTCCTGCTCTCGTTTTGACCCATTCCATTGCATCAATAGAATGCAGACCCGGCTACATACCTCCCTCACACACGAACATACTCCGCCGCCTGCACAACACGCACACCCGCGCCCGCACCCACGCATTGCCCACCCTTTCCATGCCCACCCGCATGTACCAACCCAAGTGCACGCACGCCTCTTTCCCACCCCACGAGTCGTACCAACCCAAGCACCCGCAGGCTTCTTGACCATCCCACGAGTCGTACCAACCCAAGCACCCGCACCCCTCTTTCCCACCCCACGAGTCGTACGAACCCGCTCGCCATCCCCTCCCGTTCATCCAACCGTTTCTTACGGCAGGAACGCGCCAAACCTCGACCGTGCATGGCCGCCTCTAGTCCGTCGCACCCGCACGTCGCGAACGCAGTCTGAACCTCCGCCACTCCCGGCCGGGACCCCCGCTCATGCCCGCACGCGCCCACATGCACCTCCCTAGCCACCGCCATGGTGTACCAACCCGCACGCCACACCCGAGCCCACGCCACCCCACCGCACCCCTCCTCGGCACCGACCGTGCTGCCCAGCCCCTAAGACGTTGCCATGTGCACCTCCATCCTCTGTCCCACTCCCCCTCCCCCTCTCCCCATATGGAATAAAAACGCATCAACGTGCCCGACACTGCCCACTCCGCTCGTCCACAATGCATCTCCACATGTGTCACAGTCTCGACCCATCCATTTCAAAGCGTGGTACGATCATACCTGGGCTACTACTCCGGATCCCATTCGAATTCCACAGATAAGCGCCCATGGGCCAGAATAGTACTGGGATGGGTGACCTCCCGGGAAGTCCTGGTGTCGCACCCAATGTGTATCTCCAAAACGCCGACCCGGACCGTCTCCGACACTAGGGAGCCGGGACTAGACCGCGAATGGCGCAGTTGCGCCCTAGTCGTGCCCTACTTGCGCCCTACATGCGCCCTAGTTGCACCCTTGCTGCACCCTATCCGCGCTATACATGCGCCCTAGTTGCGTCCTAGTTGCACCCTACCTGCGCCCTACCCGCGCCAGACCTGCGCCCTACTTGCGCCCTAGTTGGACAATTGCTGCGCCCTAGTTGCACCCTGCCCGCGCCACACCTGCGCCCTACTTGCGCCCTAGTTGCACCCTAGTTGCGCCCTACTTGCGTCCTAATTATGCCCTAGTTGCACCCTACCTGTGCCATACCTGCGCCATACCTACGTCATACTTGCGCCCAAGTTGCACCCTAGTTGCGCCCTACTTGCGCCCTAGTTGCGCCCTACTTGCCCCCTAATTACACTCTACTTGCACCCTACTTGCACCCTAGTTGCACCCTACCCGCGCCATAGTTGCGCCCGAGTTGCGCCCTAGTTGCGCCCTAGTTGCGCCCTAGTTGAGCCCTAGTTGCGCCTTCATTGCGCCCTAGTTGCGCCCTTGTTGCACGCCCTACTTGCGCCCTAATTGCGCCCTTGTTGCGCCCTACCTGCGCCATACCTGCGCCATACCTGCGCCCTACTTGTGCCCTAGTTGCGCCCTAGTTGCGCCCTAGTTGCACCCTACTTGCACACTATTTGGGCCCTAGTTGCACCCTACTCGCGGCAGTCCTACGCCATACCTGCGCCCTAGTTGCACCCCAGTTGCACCCTAGTCGCGCCCTAGTTGCACCCTACTTGCGCCCTACTTGTGCCCTACTTGCGCCCTAGTTGCACCCTAGTCTCGCCCTTGTTGCGCCCCATTTGCGTCATAATTGCGCCCTTGTTGTGTCCTACCTGCGCCATACCTGTGCCATACCTGCGCCCTACTTGCTCCCTAGTTGCGCCCTAGTTACACCCTAGTTGCACCCTACTTGCGCCCTACTTGCGCCCTAGTCGCACCCTACCCGCGCAAGTCCTGTGCCATACCTGCGCCCTAGTTGTGCCCTAGTTGTGCCCTAGTTGCGCCCTAGTTGCACCCTACTTGCATCCTATTTGTGCCCTACTTGCACCCTAGTTGCGCCCTAGTCGTGCCCTACTTGCACTCTACTTACGCCCTAGTTGCACCCTTGTTGCGCCCTCCCCACGCTATACCTGCACCCTAGTTGTTGTTGTTCTTCTATGCCCCATGGCCACTGCTTTGGGTTGACGGACAGGTTGGGCATGCACTGCTCCCTTGGAGTAAGTCCCCCAAACCTTGTTTGTGGTGCAAGTCCAAGCGAGACACCAGAAGTGTAGCGCAACGGATAGCATGTTGGACTTAGGGACAACAGGTCCTGCGATCGAGCCTTGATGTGCGCAGGAGGTTTTTTGACCTTCTAGCACAGGGGAAGTTTCTTAGACATTTCTCCATGCATGAGGATAGTGCGCCACTTGGCGGTCAGTGGATGTGCCAATTGGCGGACTGGTGAGGTGGTTTGGAGTGACCACCCCAAAAGTGTCACTGCCCACACACCTTAGAAGCCAGGCCTAGGTCTATATGTACCAGGCTCATTCCTCATTCTAATTACACAATCTGGCCTTAGATGCTCCTCACAGAGTTGTCCAACTAAGGAACAGTATAAAGAAGACACTGGTTGGTCTAAGCCCCAGGAGTTAGTCTTTGACTAGCACCTCGCGCGAAAGTGACCAAGTGTTAAGTGGACACAGTTGCTAGCAAGTGATTGCCTAGGAACTGCTCAGTGTGGAACCGTGATCCTGAGGGTGATATCTTCTCCTAGCTGAAATGCTAGGAGCGGACGGCAGGTGCTATTGTGTCGGCCCTGTTTTCTAGTCCGTTTGCCTCAGGCCGGTTGACAAAGGGTTATGGGCCCACACTGACCAGTTGTAAGGCACGCTTCGCTCAACTCTGGTACGCTCTCTCCAGGTGCGCACGCCGGCTCCATCAGCTCCATCAGCTCC
>SZWC01000423.1:113726-160625 GCA_023375785.1 Penium margaritaceum
ACGGAAGCTCCAAAACAGGGAGAGTGGTTGGTGCTGCTAGAGTCAGGAGATCAAGCTCCTGAAAACTGGCAAGTGGTGCCAGTGCGGCAGGCCGTGAAGAAGAGTGGTGTGCCAGGGGGAGCGGCTGCGCAGGCTGACGCAGCGGCGAGCTCCGACACAGAGTCGGAGACGTCCGAGGCCTCTGAGACCAGCTCGGAGGCCAGTGGCTCTTCAAAAGAGGAAAATTCAACTCCAGGGCAGCCAACACCACAGGAGCAACAGCATGGCAAACATCCACCAGCAATGCAACGTCGCAGCACACGACAAAGAAAACAAACTCCAAAGTACGACGCTGACACTGGAAGCTGGACTGGACTGAGCTGGTCCTGTTTGGCTCAGGGAGAGCCGCTCACTGTGGCTGAAGCGCTGGCAAGGCCCGATGCGGCCAAGTGGAAGGAGGCGGTGGACAGCGAGCTCGCGTCCATCGAAGAAAATGGCACATGGGTGCTGGTGGACAGACCCGCTAACGCTCACGTGGTGGGCTCAAAGTGGGTGCTCAGGTTGAAGCGGAAGCAAGATGATAGCATCGACAAGTACAAGGCAAGGGTCGTGGCGAAAGGGTTCTCACAGCGCGCAGGTTCTGAGTACGATGAGACCTTCACACCGGTCGTCACGTTTGCCTCCATCAGGTCCCTGCTGGCTGTCGCTGCCGCCAAAGACCTTGAGATCCACCAGATGGATGTGAAGACAGCCTTCCTTTATGGGAAGCTCGACAAGGAGGTGCTAATGGAGGTACCGGAAGGTGTCAAAGCACCTGAGGGTAAGGTGTGCAAGCTGGTGAAGGCGTTGTACGGGCTGAAACAGGCCCCACGGATCTGGTACAAAGAGATGGACAGCTTCATGGCTGAGATATCCTTCGCACATTGCAAAAATGACCCTAGCGTCTATGTGCGGGAGGACGAACGTGGCTTGCTACTTGTGGCGTTGTACGTGGATGATCTTATCATGTGTTCTTCCTCGCAGGAGGCCCTCACGGACCTCAAGAAAAATCTGGCCAGCAGATTTAAGATGAAGGACATGGGACCTCTCGAGTACTACCTCGGGATTGCTGTTCACCGCAACCGCAAAGCAGGCACCATCGAGCTCAACCAGACCAAGTACATCATGGACATCTTGAAGCGCTACAACATGGAGGACTGCAAGCCCGTCAGCACCCCCATGCCCTCCGACTGCAAGCTCTCCTCCTCCATGTCACCAAGCAACGAGGCAGACCGGCGGGAGATGCAAAACATTCCATACCAGTCCGCCGTCGGAAGCCTCATGTATGCAATGGTGGNGCACTGCTCCCTTGGAGTAAGTCCCCCAAACCTTGTTCGTGGTGCAAGTCCAAGCGAGACACCAGAAGTGTAGCGCAACGGATAGCATGTTGGACTTAGGGACAACAGGTCCTGCGATCGAGCCTTGATGTGCGCAGGAGGTTTTTTGACCTTCTAGCACAGGGGAAGTTTCTTAGACATTTCTCCATGCATGAGGAGAGTGCGCCACTTGGCGGTCAGTGGATGCGCCAATTGGCGGACTGGTGAGGTGGTTTGGAGTGACCACCCCAAAAGTGTCACTGCCCACACACCTTAGAAGCCAGGCCTAGGACTATATGTACCAGGCTCATTCCTCATTCTAATTACACAATCTGGCCTTAGATGCTCCTCACAGAGTTGTCCAACTAAGGAACAGTATAAAGAAGACACTGGTTGGTCTAAGCCCCAGGAGTTAGTCTTTGACTAGCACCTCGCGCGAAAGTGACCAAGTGTTAAGTGGACACAGTTGCTAGCAAGTGATTGCCTAGGAACTGCTCAGTGTGGAACTGTGATCCTGAGGGTGATATCTTCTCCTAGCTGAAATGCTAGGAGCGGACGGCAGGTGCTATTGTGTCGGCCCTGTTTTCTAGTCCGTTTGCCTCAGGCCGGTTGACAGTTGTGCCCTAGTTGCGCCCTGCCTGTGCCCTACCCACGCCATACGTGCCCCCTACTTGCGCCCTAGTTGCACCCTTGCTGCGCCCTGCCCGCACCATACCTGCACCCTAGTTGCGCCCTAGTTGCGCCCTCGTTGAACCCTACCTGCGCCCTGTCAGAAGAATGCGTTCGATGTAGACGACGTGAGCAGAAGCGGGCAGAAGTAACAAGGACGCGCAGGCGGGTTAGTTGAATGACGAGAGCAAAGAGATGCGAGCAGCCCCGAGGAGTTATCACAAAGCTTGAAGTGAGGTGAGTCTGCAGAGCTGTGAGGTAGACCGGAGGCATAAAGAGAATTGTGAGAGCGAGCCGAGTGACATAGGACAAGTGCTGAGCGAAGGGTGACGCAGAGAAGGGCGATGAGCTGGGAATGGTTGGCGAAGACAGAGGGAGAGAGAAGCGAGCAGAGCGAGGTCACGAAGGTGAAGCCGCGGAACCAAAGGGGAACATGATGGATAGAACTGTTCTGGTTAAACTCGAGGGAATGAACATCCTCGGTAATATATCACAAAACGGGACAAAAGCAAGAGCAACGGCTTCTTTTCCGCTAGCCGGACGCGGTCGCGACATGGTCGCAGTTATTATGGGCGGCTCGCCTATGGGTTCTTGATCGTGACCAACAATCCGTTGGCAAGGTGGTTCGTGTTGGTTCGGTGCGGAACCTGAACCTTATTCAAATCTCGGATATTCCAGGGATTATGTCAGTGTTAACTTTAACATTCCAACAGCACCCCTGAAGTCAACACTGGATAGGATGTGGTGCACGGGCTAGATACAGAGATCGCCAGGTCTCAGAAAAGTCTTCGTATGGTTTCCTGATGAGTGGGTGGAGAGAGTGAGGAGTGGTGAGGATGAGTGCCTCCTTCAGAAGGTCTTCGACCAAGTCGGCACCAAGAAGGGATATTGAGTTCAGGAGACCAAGGAGCACATGTCAGAGATTGAACTTGGGAAAATGGAGTCTCTCCAGATTGAGTAACAGTTCAACTCTCCATTGATGGTAGTTTGTGGAACCATCTCTTCTCCTGTGCAGTTGGGGGGAGTCCCGCAAGCATTCTGGGAGATGAGCAACAATATCACTCAGTGCTCGGCTGGGTGTTGAACAGTCAATGAAGTAGATTGGCTTCACTTAAGGTTGAACACAAAGAAGGACAGTAACCGTGTTACTGCGCATGGTCTGCTCAAGTGTAGGGAGTGCCAAGAGGAACCGTTGATTCATCAGGGTCATTTGGTGAGACGGCCTTGATGATGCTGCTACTCCAAGTGGATACCACCGAGAGCTCATTCTCCTTGGTATGATCCCTTGGAGAGGTGATGGAGGTGGTGGCAGTGCTGGATGCTGGGGTTGCAGGAATGGAGGGCACTGCCACAACGCCGTGCTCAAAGAGTGCTCTTCCACAGCGAGCTCTGTGAGTCCAAGGGAAGTGTAGAGAAGCGCAGGGACTCAGGTAGTCAGGTCCAGGGATACAACGGCTTGTACCACCGGTTAGCTTGATCAAGCAGGGAGACGGGTGGTGTCCGGGTCCACTGGCGTGTTGACTATGCCTTTGTTGACTGGTTTCTGCTACAGATGCGAGTGCTGAAGAAGTGGGGATTGTACCCACATGCGCAAGAGGAAGGTAGTGAAGAGACAGAAGCTCCCACTGTAGCTGGAGGAGTGACGGCTTGTGCCCAAGTTCTCCTCCAGCCTGACGAGCAGGATGTTTGGAGGTATTTGTTGCTTTGGCGAGAGGGAGTGCAGCTACTCCTGAGAGGTGATGAAGATGCAGATGCTTGCGAAGAGAAGAATAGAAGGGCTGAAGACTTGGATACAGAGGATTGTGTGCAGGGATGGAACCACGTGCACTAAGGGAAAAGGTCGGCTTGGATGCAGCCCGCCGCAAGGTTGATGATTCGGTCGGGAAACTCCTGATGCCGAGTAGAAGCTGAAGAAGATGGATGCTTGCACAGCGGTGATGGAGTGGACGCAGGGGCAGACCTCGTGCGCCGCGGAGAGAATCGGCGTGGGCGCAGGTCACCGCGAGATTGGTGGTCCGACCGGGCGGATCCTTGTGTCAAGCAGACGATGAAAGCGGATGATGGCCGAGGAATGATGGATGGAGGATTGGACGCAGGGGTGAAACCACGTGCGCTACTGCAATAGAGGGATAGAATGCGGCAAGGGGAAGGCGAGAGCCAACGCGCCGCGAGAAATCTACTGCCGGCGTGGGTGCATGCTGTTGTGAAAAACAGACAGCTAGCGCGTGCAGGTCCTTGTACTGGCCACAGATGCTGATGATGAGGAGGCAAACGCAGAGGATGAAGGAGTGGGTACAGGGGCGAAACCACGTGCACTGCAAAAACGTTTGGCGTGGGTGCAGGTTGTCGCGAATCGAGCGATGTGACTGGACGGATCCTTGTGCTTAGCGGAGAATGATGCTGAAGCGAGGAGGCGGAGGAAAGCGGAGGCAACTGATGAATGAGTGGGCGCAGGGACGGAACCTCGTGCACTGCGGAATGCTGCGGATGATGGAAACGGACGGCGTTGATGACGAAGAGTGATTCGGAGAAGGCACATGAATCTGAGATGAGGACGAAGGTTGGAGGAGGCAGACAGAAGATGGTGCCGAGAAGCGAAGACGAAAGAGAGGAAGGCTGATGACAATGCTGACGGCGTGGCGGAAGAGGAAGATGGAGGTCGTGGCGAGCGGAGGATGGCGAGGTAGGAGGCAGCGTGGTAGTGGGCGCGAGCGAGACAACCAGTTGCTCTGCTGTCCAGAGAGTGATAGCTTGTTCTCCAGTTGGCTCGAGACCGACGGGCAGGAAGACTGGCGGTGTCTGATATCCTGACGGTGAGAGGAAGTTGGCTGCAGCAGCAGAAAATGTGAGGCAAGCAGGAATGCTGCTTCGCTGATGTCAGGAGAGTGACAGCTTGTTCCCCAGTTGGCTTGCAATGGGAGCAGGAAGACTGGCGGTGTCCGATGTCCTGATGGCGGAAGGTGCAGTGCTGCAACAGACGACACAAGAAGGCGATTCGAGGACGTTACTCAAAATGATGGATGCAGGAGAGCTTAAGCAGTTGAGGCGGATGAAGTAGAGGATGCTGAAAGAGGAGCTCAGAGGGGAGGAGACACTTGCGAAGATTGAGGTGATGGGAGGCAGCAGGCGGCGAGTGGCAGGAAGCTTCCAGGAAGATGACGGTGGGCAGCGACTCGAGATCTGTTCTCAGTTGTTCTTCAACGTCTTGTTACCAGCTTGGCCATGGGCGCGGATGTGGGTGCAGGGCTTGACCAAGATGGTGAGGTTTTGTTTTCATCCGAGGAGCAGACAAGATAGAGTAGCTGACGTCAGCAGTTAAGGAAGTGGAGAGTCGCAGAGTGGCGGTAGCAGCGGCAGAGAATGTCCGGGTAGAAGAATCGGGCGATGGCGACGGCGAAGCGTTGACTGGGTCACGGGATACCAGGTGATGTTACCTGTTGCTCTGATACCATGTCAGAAGAATGCGACTGACAGAGACGACATGAGCAGAAGCGGGCAGAAGCAACAAGGAAGCGCAGGCGGATTAGTTGAACGACGAGAGCAAAGAGATGCGAGCAGCCCCGAGGAGTTAAACGCAAAGCTTGAAGTGAGGTGAGGAACCTGAGCTGTGAGGTAGACAGGAGGCATAGAGAGAATTATGAGAGCGAGGGGAGTGACATAGGACAAGTGCTGAGTGAAGGATGACGGAGCGAAGGACGGTTAGCTGGGAATGGTTGACGAAGAAAGAGGGAGCGGGAAGCGAGCAGAGCGAGGACATGGCGGCAAAGCCGTGGAACCAAAGGAGAACAGGATGAGCAGAGCTGTTCTGGTTAAACTCAAGGGAATGAACATCCTTGGTAATATATCACAGAACAGGACAAAATCAAGAGCAACAGCTTCTTTTCCGCTAGCCGGACGCGGTTGCGACGTGGTCGCAGTTATTAGGGGCGGCTCGCATATAGGTTCTCGATCGTGACCAATAATCTGTTGGCGAGGTGGTTCGTATTGGTTCGGTGCGGAACCTGAACCTTATTCTGAGCTTGGATTATCCGAGGGATTATGTCAGTGTTGACTTCAACATTCCGACACGTCCTACCCGCGCCATACCTGCACCCTAGTTGCGCCTTTGTTGCACCCTGATTGCGCCCTACTTTCACCCTAGTTGCGCCCTACTTGTGCCATACTTGCGCCCTACTTGCGTCCTAGTTGCACCCTACCCGCGCCATACCTGCACCCTACTTGTGCCCTAGTTGCGCCCTACTTGCGCCATACTTGCGCCCTACTTGCGTCCTACTTGCGCCCTAGTTACACCCTAGTTGCACCCTATTTGTGCCCTAATTGCGTCCTAGTTGCACCCTACCTGCGTCATACCTGCACCATACCTGCGCCCTACTTGCACCCTAGTTGCGCCCTTGTTGCGTCCTAGGTGCGTCCTACTTGCGCCCTACTTGCGCCCTACTTGCGCCCTAGTTGCACCATACCCGCACCCTACTTGCACCCTAGTTGCGCCCAAGTTACTCCCTAGTTGCTCCCTACATGCGCCCTACTTGCGCCCTAATTGTACCCTACCCGCACCCTAGTTGTTCTCTAGTTGCGTCCTAGTTGTGCCCTAGTTGCACCCTAGTTGCGCCCTACTTGCACCCTAGTTGCGTCCTTGTTGCGCCCTACTTGCGCCCTAATTGCGCCCTTGTTGTACCCTACCTGCGCCATACATGCGCCATACCTGCGCCCTACTTTCGTCTTGGTTGCGCCCTAGTTGCGTCCTAGTTGCGCCCTACTTGCGCCCATGTTGACCTCGATTTCCGACTTTCGGGGTCAAAGTCTAAGTCGGAGAGTCGGTCAAAGTCGACTTAAGGCTGACTTGGATATTGGTAGTGGAATATAGATCGTGAGTTCCTCATCCCAATGCACTTTGATTCTCTAAAAGCCGTTACGATTTGAGTGAGTTATGACTGTTCAAAGTCGGGGTGTGCATAAACACATCATGCAGATACGTTATGTGAATGCATCGCGTCCGATGACATCACATGCATGACACATATGCAGTTCATCAAGTGTTGAAAGTCACATATGGACTATTTTTAACTAGCTTCTATGCAAGACACGGTACTTGGCACACAAGTATGAGCATGATGACAGGTTGGAGGAAAACCAATTTCTGACTTGGCTCATTTGAAGCCGACTTCTGACTTTCGACTTCCGACTTGGCCATCAACTTCGACTTTCCAAAGTCAGCATCGACGTGCGCCCTACTTGCACCCTACTTGCACCCTACTTGCACCCTATCCGCGCCATACTTGTGCCAAACCTGCGCCCTAGTTGCGTCCTAGTTGCACCCTAGTTGCACCCTAGTTGTGTCCTACTTGTACCCTACTTGCGCCCTAGTTGTGCCCTAGTTGCGCCCTACTTGCACCCTAGTTGCGCCCTAGTTGCACCTTACCCGTGCCATACCTGCGCCATTCCTGCGCCCTAGTTGTGCCCTAGTTGCGCCCTAGTTGCGCCCTAGTTGCACCCTACTTGCGCCCTACTTACGCCCTAGTTGCGCCCTAGTTGTGCCCTAGTTGCGCCCTAATAGCGACCTAATCGTGCCCTACTTGCGCCCTGGTTGCTCAAGTTTCCTTGAGCGCTCGTCTCCAGCCTCTCCGTGACGGAGGGACCAAAATTTCCGTCGACCCCAATCCAGGAAAACTTGTCCATACGCACGTCGCACACACCCACGTACCCCAGGGACCTGACTCCCGCCCCTTAATTCGCTCTCCTCCGCCCTCGAGCATACGACGTAGGCTCCTCTTAGCGCACGTCTCCAGGCTCTCCGAGACTAAGGGGCCGGATTTTTGGCCGACTCAAAATCAAGAAAACTTGTCCATACGCACGTCGCACTACCATATGGACATCATAGACCCAAGGTTTGCTCAAAAACTCCATGGCCTCTGCCCTCGAGCATACGACGTTGGCTCCTCCAAGCGCCCGTCTCCAGGCTCTCTGAGACTAAGGGGCCGGATTTTTTGCCGACTCAAAATCTAGAAAACTTGTCCATACGCACGTTGCACACCCATATGGACATTGTAGACCCAAGTTTTGTTCAAAAAAACCATGGCCTCCGCCCTCGAGCATACGATATAGGCTCCTCCGAACGCCCGTCTCCAGGCTCTCCGAGATTAACGAGCCGGTTTTTTGGCCGACTCGAAATCGAGAAAACTCATCCATACTCGAAATCAAGAAAACTCGTCGATCAACTCGACGCCACAGGCTGTCGGCGGTCTGTCCGAGCTGCTCCTGCGGCGAGGGCGGACCGCCGCGTGCCGACCAGCCGACGGGCGCAGAACGCTTCCCTCTCGGGGGAGGCTTTTCCTAGGCAGTGAACAACCGGCTTAGAACTGGAACGGACAAGGGGAATCCGACTGTTTAATTTAAAAAAAGCATTGCGATGGTCCCAACAGATGTTGACGCAATGTGATTTCTGCCCAGTGCTCTGTATGTCAACGTGAAGAAATTCAACCAAGCGCGGATAAACGGCGGGAGTAACTATGACTCTCTCAAGGTAGCCAAATTCCTCGTCATCTAATTAGTGACGCGCATGAATGGATTAACGAGATTCCCACTGTCCCTATCTACTATCCAGCAAAACCACAGCCAAGGGAACGGGCTTGGAAAAATCAGCGGGGAAAGAAGACCCTGTTGAGCTTGACTCTAGTCCGACTTTGTGAAATGACTCAGGAGGTGTAGTTATAANTCTCTCAAGGTAGCCAAATTCCTCGTCATCTAATTAGTGACGCGCATGAATGGATTAACGAGATTCCCACTGTCCCTATCTACTATCCAGCAAAACCACAGCCAAGGGAACGGGCTTGGAAAAATCAGCGGGGAAAGAAGACCCTGTTGAGCTTGACTCTAGTCCGACTTTGTGAAATTACTCAGGAGGTGTAGTTATAAGTGGAAGGGCAACCGCAAGTGAAATACCACTACTCTTGAGGTTATTTTACTTATTCCGCGGAGGTGGAGGCGGGGCTCTGCCCCTGCTTCTACCGTTAAGGCTTTGACCAATCCAGGCGGATGACATTGTCAGGTGGGGAGTTTGGTTGGGGCAGCACATCTGTTAAAAGATAACGCAGGTGTCCTAAGATGAGCTCAACGAGAATAGAAATCCCCTGTGGAACAAAAGGGTAAAAGCTCGTTTGATTTTGATTTTCAGTACAAATACAAACTGTGAAAGCATGGCCTATCGATCCTTTAGTCGGCAAAGTGAAAAGTTACCACAGGGATAACTGGCTTGTGGCAGCCAAGCGTTCATAGTAACGTTGCTTTTTGATTCTTCGGTGTCGGCTCTTCCTATCATTGTGAAGCAGAATTCACCAAGTGTTGGATTTTTCACCCACCAATAGGGAACGTGAGCTGGGTCTAGACCGTCGTGAGACAGGTTAGTTTTACCCTTCTGATGATCTGGTGCCCCAACAGTAATTCAACTTAGTACAAGAGGAATCGTTGATTCACGTAAATGGTAATTGCGCTTGGCTGAAAAGCCAGTGGCGCGAAGCTACCATGTGTAGGATTATGACTGAACGCCTCTAAGTCAGAATACATGCTGGACGCGGTACTTTTTACCTCCCGGGGTGTTACCCGACTCGAAATAGGGGCGCCTGTGCGCCTCCGAGAGCATATGTCGTCATTCGTCTGGACCAATTCCGAATGTTCGGGGAGATAAATCATTTGCAGACGACTTAAACCAGAATGGGATCCTGTAAGTGGCAGAGTAGCCTTGCTGCTATGATCCACTGAGGTTCAGCCTCTGTTCTACCAATTTGTTCCTCCGGGAACTCCCCTCCACTCCCCTCCCCTTCCCTCCCCCCTAACGAGATGTTCGCTTTTGGGAACGCATGTGGGTTCGACTCCCACTCTCATTTTGACCCATTCCATTGCATCAACAGCCCGCAAACCCGGCCACGCACCCCCCTCGCACACAAACGCACTCCGTACCCACAACAAGCACAACACGCACACCCGCACCCATACCCACGCATCGCCCATCCTTTGCATGCCCACCCGCACGTACCAACCCAAGCACATGCACGCCTCTTTCCCACTCCACGAGTCGTACCATCCCAAACGCCCGAACGCCTCTTTCCCACTCCAGGAGTCGTTACAACCCAAGCACACGCACCCCTCTTTCCCACCCCAGGAGTCGTACCAACCCACTCGCCATCCCCTCCCGTTCATCCCACCGTTTTGTATGGCATGAACGCGACAAACCTCCACCGAGCACAGTCGCCTCTAGTCCGTCGTGCCCGCACGTTGCGAAGGCGATCTGAACCTCCGCCACTCCCGGCCGGGACCCCCGCTCATGCCCGCACGCGCCCACATGCACCTCCCTCGCCACCGCCACGGTGTACCAACTCGCACGCCACACCCGAGCCCACGCCACCCCACCACACCCTTCCTCGACACCGCCCGTACTGCCCAGCCCCTACACCGTTGCCATGTGCACCTCCGGTATCTGTCCCACACCCCCTCCCCCTCTCCCCGTGTGGAAACAAAACGCATCTACGTGCCCGACACCACCCACTCCGCTCGTCCACGTTGCATCTCCACATGTGTCACATTCTCGACCCATCCCATTCAAATCGTGGTACGATCATACCTGGGCTACTACTCCGGATCCCATTTGAACTCCGCAGATAAGCGCTTATGGGCCAGAATAGTACTGGGATGGGTGACCTCGGGAAGTCCTGGTGTCAAACCCATTTTTATCTCCCAAACGCCGACCCGGACTGTCTCCAACACTAGGGAGCCGGGACTAGGACGCGAATGGCGCAGTTGCGCCCTAGTCGCGCCCTACTTGCGCCCTACTTGTGCCCTAGTTGCATCCTTGCTGCGCCCTACCCGCGCTATCCCTGCACCCTAGTTGCGCCCTAGTTGCGTCCTACCTGCGTCCTACCCGCGCCATACCTGGGCCCTACTTGCGCCCTAGTTGCACCCATGCTGCGCCCTAGTTGCACCCTACCCGCGCCATACCTGCACCCTACTTGCCCCCTAGTTGCGCTCTTATTGCGTCCTACTTGCGCCCTACCCGCGCCATACCTGGGCCCTACTTGCGCCCTAGTTGCACCCATGCTGCGCCCTAGTTGCACCCTACCCGCGCCATACCTGCACCCTACTTGCCCCCTAGTTGCGCTCTTATTGCGTCCTACTTGCGCCCTACTTGCGGCCTACTTGCGCCCTAGTTGCACCCTACTTGCGCCCTACTTGCGCCCTAATTGCGCCCTAGTCACGCCGTACCTGCGCCATTCCTGCGCCATACCTGCGTCCTACTTCCGCCCTAGTTGCACCCTAGTTGTGCCCTAGTTGCGCCCTACTTGCGCCCTACTTGCGCCCTACTTGCGCCCTACTTACGCCCTAGTTGCACCCTACCTGCACCCTAGTTCCGCGCTAGTTGCGCCTTACTTGTGCCCTAATTGCACCCTAGTTACGCCCTACTTGCGCCCTACTTACGCCCTAGTTGCACCCTACCTGCACCCTAGTTCCGCGCTAGTTGCGCCTTACTTGTGCCCTAATTGCACCCTAGTTACGCCCTACTTGCGCCCTATTTGCACCCTACCCGCACCCTAGTCGCGCCCTAGTTGCGCTCTAGTTCACCCTACTTGCGCCCTACTTGCGCCCTAGTTGTGTCCTAGTTGCGCCCTACTTGCGTCCTACTTGCGTCCTAGTTGCACCCTACCCGTGCCAGTCCTGCGCCATACCTGCGCCCTAGTTGCGCCCTAGTTGCGCCCTAGTTGCGCCCTAGTTGCGCCCTACTTGCGCCCTACATGCGCCCTACTTGCGCCCTAGTTGCGCCCTAGTCGCGTCCACCCTTGCTGCGCCCTACCCGCGCTATACCTGCGCCCTAGTTGCACCCTAGTTGCGCCCTATCTGTGCCCTACCCGCGCCATACCTCCGCCCTACTTGTGTCCTAGTTGCACCCTTGCTGCGTCCTGCCTGCACCATACCTGCGTCCTAGTTGCGCCCTAGTTGCACCCTCGTTGAACCCTACCTGCGCCCTACCCTCGCCATACCTGCACCCTAGTTGCGCCCTAGTTGCACCCTAGTTGCGCCCTAGTTGCGCCCTAGTTGTGTCCTACTTGCGCCCTACTTGCGCCCTAGTTGCACCCTACCCGCGCCATACCTGCGCCCTACTTGCACCCTAGTTGCACCCTCCTTGCACCCTATTTGCGCCCTACTTGCACCCTACTTGCACCATAGTTGCGCCCTAGTTGCGTCCTACTTGCGTCCTTATTGCGCCCTAGTTGCGCCCTACCTGCGCCATACCTGCGCCATACCTTCGCCCTACTTGCACCCTAGTTGCACCCTAGTTGTGTCCTAGTTGTGCCCTACTTGCGCCCTTCTTGCGCCCTACTTGCGCCCTTGTTGCACCCTATTCGCACCCTACTTGCGCCCTAGTTGCGCCCTAGTTCCGCACTTGTTGCGCCCTACTTGCGCCTTACTTGCGCCCTAGTTGCATCCTACCCGCGCCCTAGTTGCGCCCTAGATGCGCCCTAGTTGCGCCCTAGTTGCGCCCTAATTGCACCCTACTTGCGTCCTAGTTGCGCCCTTGTTGCGCCCTACTTGCGCCCTAATTACACCCTTGTTGCGCCCTTCCTGCACCATACCTACGCCATACCTGCGCCCTACTTGCGTCCTAGTTGCGCCCTGTTTGCACCCTAGTTGTGCCCTAGTTGCACCCTACTTGCACCTTACTTACGCCCTAGTTGTGCCCTACTTGCTCCATAGTTGCGCGCTAGTTGCACCTTACCCGCACCATACCTACGCCATACATGCGTCCCAGTTGCGCCCTAAATGTGCCCTAGTTGCGCCCTAGTTGCGCCCTACTTGCGCTCTACTTCCGCCCTAGTTGTACCCTAGTTGCACCCTACTTGTGTCCTAGTTGTGCCCTACTTGCTCCCTAATAGCGACCTAATCGTGCCCTACTTGCGCCCTGGTTGTGCAAGTTTCCTCGAGCGCTCGTCTCCGGCCTCTCCGTGACTAAGGGACCAAATTTTCCGTCGACTCCAATCCGGGAAAACTTTTCCATACGCAAGTCGCACACACCCATGTACCCCAGGGACCTGACTCCCGCCCCTATATTCCCTCTCCTCCGCCCTCGAGCATACGACGTATGCTCCTCCGAGCGCCCGTCTCTAGGCTCTCCTAGACTAAGGGGCCGGGTTTTTGGCCGACTCAAAAACGAGAAAACTTGTCCATGCGCACGCCGCACACCCATTTGGGCATTGTAGACCCATGTTTTGCTCAAAAACTCCATGGCCTCTGCCCTCGAGCATACGATGTAGGCTCCTCCAAGCGCCCATCTCCAGGCTGTCTGAGACTAAGGGGCCGGATTTTTGGCCGACTCAAAATTGAGAAAACCCATCCATACGCACGTTGCACTCCCATATGGACATTGTAGACCCAAGATTCTTTAAAAAAAACATGGCCTCCGTCCTCGAGCATACGATGTAGGCTCCTCCGAACGCCCGTCTCCAGGCTCTCCGAGACTAAGGGCCGGATTTTTGCCCGACTCGAAATCGATAAAACTCGTCCATACTCGAAATCGAGAAACCTCGTCAACACGCCTTGACGCCGCATGCTGTCGGCGGTCTGCCCAAGCTGCTCCCGCGGCGAGGGTGGACCGCCGCGTGCCGACCGGCTGACGGGCGCGGAACTCTTCCCTCTTGGGGGAGGCTTTCCCTAGGCAGTGAACAACCGGCTCAGAACTGGACCGGACAAGGGGAATCCGACTGTTTAATTAAAACAAAACATTGCGATGGTCCCAATGGATGTTGACGCAATGTGATTTCTGCCCAGTGCTCTGACTGTCAAAGTGAAGAAATTCAACCAAGCGCGGGTAAACGGCGGGAGTAACTATGACTTTCTTAAGGTAGTCAAATGCCTCGTCATCTAATTATTGACGCGCATGAATGGATTAACGAGATTCCCACTTTCCCTGTCTACTATCCAGCGAAACCACAGCCAAAGGTACGGGCTTAAAAAAATCAGCAGGGAAAGAAGTTCCTGTTGAGCTTGACTCTAGTCCGATTTTGTCAAATGACTCAGGAGGTGTAGTTATAAGTGGGAGGGCAACCGCAAGTGAAATACCACTACTCTTGACGTTATTTTACGTATTCCATGAGGTGGAGGTGGGACTCTGCCCCTGCTTCTAGCGGTAAGGCTTCGGCTGATCCAGGCGGATGACATTGTCATGTGGGGAGATTGGCTGGGGCGGCACATCTGTTAAAAGATAACGAAGGTGTCCTAAGATGAGCACAACGAGAACATAAATCTCGTGTGGAACAAAAGGGTAAAAGCGCATTTCAGTTTTATTTTCAGTCCGAATACAAACTGTGAAAGCATGGCCTATCGATCCTTTAGTCTTTCGGAATTTGAAGCTATAGGTGTCAGAAAGGTTACCACAGGGATAACTGGCTTTTGGGAGCCAAGCCTTCATAGCAACGTTGCTTTTTGATCCTTCGATGCCGGCTCTTGCTATCATTGTGAAGCAGAATTCGCCAAGTGTTGGATTGTTCACCCACCAATAGGGAACGTGAGCTGGGTTTAGACCATCGTGAGACATGTTAGTTTTACCATACTGATGATCTGGTGCCGCAACAGTAATTCAACTTAGTACGAGAGGAACCGTTGATTCACATCATTGGTAATTGCGCTTGGCTGAAAAACCAGTGGCGCGAAGCTACCATGTGTAGGATTATGACGGAACGCCTCTAAGTCAGAATCCATGCTGGAAGCGGCATGTTTTACCTCCCCGGGTGTTACCCGACTTGAAATAAGGGTGCATGTGCGCCTCCGAGAGCATATGTCATGATTTGTCTGGACCAATTCCAAATGTTCGGATAGAAAAATCATTTGCAGACGACTTAAACCAGAACGGGATACTGTAAGTGGCAGATTAGCCTTGCTGCTACGATCCACTGAGGTTCAGCCTCTGTTCTGCCGATTTGTTCCGCCGGGAACTCCCCTCCCCTCCCCTCCCCTCCCCTCCTCCCTAACGAGATGTTCTTTTTTGGGAACGCATGCGGGTTCGACTCCCGCTCTCATTTTGACCCATTCCATTGCATCAACAGCCCGCAAACCCGGCCACGCACCCCCTGGCACACAAACGCACTCCGCCGCCTGCACAACACGCACATTCGCGTCCACACCCACGCATTGCCCACCCTTTCCACGCCCACCCACACGTACCAACCCAAGCGCACGCACGCCTCTTTTCCACCCCACGAGTCATACCAACCCAAGCGTTCGCACGCCTCTTTTCCACCCCACGAGTCGTACCAACCCAAGCACCCGCGCCCCTCTTTCCCACCCCACGAGTCGTACCAACCCGCTCGCCATTCCCTCCTGTTCATCCCACCGTTTCGTATGGCACGAACGCGCCAAACCTCCGCTGTGCACGTCACGAACGCGGTCTGAACCTCCGCCACTCCCGGCCGGGATCCCCGCTCATGCCCGCACCCGCCCACATGTACCTCCCTCGCCACCGCCACGGTGTACCAACCCGCACGCTACACCCGAGCCCACGCCACCCCACCGCACCCCTCCTCGATACCGCCCGTGCTTCCCAGCCTCTAAGCCGTTGCCATGTGCACCTCCGTCCTCTGTCCCACACCCCTCCCCCTCTCCCCGTGTGGAAACAAAACGCATCTACGTGCCCAACACTGCCCACTCCGCTCGTCCACGTTGCATCTCCACATGTGTCACATTCTTGACCCATCCCTTTCAAGGCGTGGTACGATCATACCTGGGCTACTACTCCTGATCCCATTCGAGCTCTGTAGATAAGCCCCCATGGGCCAGAATAGTACTGGGATGGGTGACTTCCCGGGAAGTCCTGGTGTCATACCCATTTTTATCTCCCAAACGCCGACCAGGACCGTCTCCGACACTATGGAGCGGGGACTAGGACGCGAATGGCGCAGTTGCGCCCTAGTCGCGCCCTACTTGCGCCCTACTTGCGCCCTACTTGCACCCTTGCTGCGCCCTACCTGCGCTATACCTGCGCCCTAGTTGCAACCTAGTTGCGCACTACCTGCGCCATACCCGTGCCATACCTGCGCCCTACTTGCGCCCTACTTGCACCCTTGCTGCGCCCTACCTGCGCTATACCTGCGCCCTAGTTGCAACCTAGTTGCGCACTACCTGCGCCATACCCGTGCCATACCTGCGCCCTACTTGCGCCCTAGTTGCACCCTTGCTGCGCCCTGGTTGCACCCTACCCGCGCCATACCTGCGCCCTACTTGCACCCTAGTTGCGCCCTAGTTCCGCCATACTTGCACCCTACTTGCGCCCTACTTGCACCCTAGTTCCGCCCTAGTTGCGCCCTACTTGCGCCCTAATTGTGCCCTAGTTGCACCCTACCTGCGCCCTACCTGCGCCATACCTGTGTCCTACTTGCGCCCTAGTTGCACCCTACCCGCGCCCTAGTTGTGCCCTAGTTACACCCTACTTGCGCCCTAACTGCGCACTAGTTGCGCCCTACTTGCGCCCTAGTTGCACCCTATCCACGCTCTAGTTGCACCCTAGTTACGCCCTAGTTTTGCCCTTGTTGCGCCCTATTTGCACCTTACTTGCACCCTAGTTGCACCCTTGTTGCGCCCTACTTTCGCCCTAGTTGCTCCCTTGTTGCGCCCTACTTGCGCCATACCTGCGCCATACCTGCGTTCTACTTGCACCCTAGTTGCACCCTTGTTGCACCCTAGTTGCGCCCTACTTGCGCCCTACTTGCGCCATAGTTGCACCTTACCCGCGCCAGTCCTGTGCCATACCTGCGCCTTAGTTGCACCCTAGTTGCGCCCTAGTTGCGCCCTAGTTACGCCCTAGTTGCGTCATACTTGCGCCCTACTTGCGCCCTAGTTTGCCCTAGTCGCGCCATACTTTCACCCTACTTGCGCCCTAGTTGCACCCTTGCTGCGTCCTATCCGCGCTATACCTGCGCCCTAGTTGCACCCTAGTTGCGCCCTACCTGCGCCCTACCCACGCCATACATGCGCCCTACTTGCGCCCTAGTTGCACCATTGCTGCGCCCTGGCCACACCATACCTGCGCCCTAGGTGCGCCCTAGATGCTTCCTCGTTGAACCCTACCTGTGTCCTACCCACGCCATACCTGCGCCCTAGTTGCACCCTAGTTGCGCTCTAGTTGCACCCTACTTGCACCCTAGTTGCGTCCTACTTGCAGCCTACTTGCGCCCTACTTGCGCCCTAGTTGCACCCTACCCGCGCCATACCTGCGCCCTACTTCCACCCTAGTTGCACCCTACTTACGCCCTTCTTGCGCCCTACTTGCACCCTAGTTGCGTCCTACTTGCAGCCTACTTGCGCCCTACTTGCGCCCTAGTTGCACCCTACCCGCGCCATACCTGCGCCCTACTTCCACCCTAGTTGCACCCTACTTACGCCCTTCTTGCGCCCTACTTGCGCCCTACTTGCGCCCTAGTTGCACCCTAGTTGCACCCTACTTACGCCATAATTGCACCCTAATTGCACCCTACCTACGCCATACCTGCGCCATACCTGCGTCCTACTTGCGCCCTACTTGCGCCCTAGTTGCGCCCTACTTGCGCCTTACTTGCGCCCTACTTGTGTCCTAGTTGCACCCTACCCACGCCCTACTTGCGCCCTAGTTGCGCCCTAGTTGCGTCCTAGTTGCGCCCTACTTGCGTCCTACTTGCGCCCTAGTTACACCCTACCCTCGCCGTAGTTGCGCCCTAGTTGCGCCCTAGTTGCGTCCTAGTTGTGCCCTAGTTGCACCCTACTTGCGCCTTAGTTGCGCCCTTGTTGCACCCTACTTGCGCCCTAATTGCGCCATTGTTGCACCCTACCTGCAACATACCTGCGTCTTCCTGCACCCTACTTGCACCCTAGTTGCGCCCTAGTTGCATCCTAGTTGCACCCTACTTGCGCCCTACTTGCACTCTACCCACGCCATACCTGCGTCATACCTGCGCCCTAGTTGCGCCCTAGTTACGCCCTAGTTGGACCCTAGTTGCACCCTACTTGCGCCCTACTTGCGCCCTACTTGCACTCTACCCACGCCATACCTGCGTCATACCTGCGCCCTAGTTGCGCCCTAGTTACGCCCTAGTTGGACCCTAGTTGCACCCTACTTGCGCCCTACTTGCGCCCTAGTTGCACGCCAGTTGCACCCTAGTTGTACCCTACTTGCGCCCTAGTTGCGCCCTAGTTGCACCTTACCCGCGCCATACCTGTGCCATACCTGCGCCCTAGTTACGCCCTAGTTGCACCCTAGTTATGCCCTTGTTGCGCCCTACTTGCGCCCTAGTTGCGCCCTACTTGCGTCCTAATAGTGACCTAATTGTGCCCTACTTGCGCCCTGGTTGCGCAAGTTTCCTCGAGCGCTCGCCTCCGGCCTCTCCGTGACTAAGGGACCAAATTTTCTGTCGACTCCAGTCCAGGAAAATTGTCCATACACACGTCGCACACACCCACGTACCCCAGGGACCTGACACTCGTCCCTGTATTCGCTCTCCTGCGCCCTCGAGCATACGACCTAGGCTCCTCCGAGTGCCCGTCTCCAGGCTTTCCGAGACTAAGGGGCCGGATTTTTGGCGACTCAAACTCAAGAAAACTGGTCCATACGCACGTCGCACACCCAGATGGACATCGTAGATCCAAGTTTTGCTTAAAAAATCCATGGCCTCTGCCCTCGAGCATACGACGTAGGCTCCTCCAAGCGCCCGTCTCCAGGCTCTCCGAGACTAAGGGGCCAGATTTTTGGCCGACTCAAAATCGAGAAAACTCGTCCATACACACGTTGCACACCCATATGGACATTGTACACCCAAGTTTCTTTCAAAAAACCATGGCCTCCGTCCTCGAGCATACGACGTAGGCTCCTCCGAACGCCCGTCTCCATACTCTCTGAGACTAAGGGGCCGGATTTTTGGCCGACTCGAAATCGTGGAAACTCGTCCATACTCGAAATCAAGAAAACGCGTCCATACGACAAGCCGCAGGCTGTCGGCAGTCTGCCCGAGCTGCTCCCGCGGCGAAGGCGGACCGCTGCGTGCCGACTGGCCGGTGGGCACGGAACGCTTCCCTCTCGGGGGAGGCTTTCTCTATGCAGTCAGCAACCGGCTCAGAACTGGAACGGACAATGCTCCCGGGAAGTCCTAGTGTCATACCCATTTTTATCTCCCAAACGCCGACCCGGACAGTCTCCGACACTAGGGAGCCGGGACTAGGACGCGAATGGCGCAGTTGCGCCCTAGTCGCGCCCTACTTGCGCCCTACTTGCGCCCTAGTTGCACCCTTGCTGAATCCTACCCACGCTATACCTGCGCCCTAGTTGCGCCCTACCTGCGCCCTACCCGCGTCATAACTGCGCCCTACTTGCACCCTAGTTGCACCTTTGCTGCGTCCTAGTTGCATCCTACCCGCGCCATACCTGCGCCCTACTCGCGCCCTCATTGCATCCTAGTTTCGCCCTACTTGCACCCTACTTGCGTCCTACTTGCGCCCTAGTTGCGCCCTAGTTGCGCCCTACTTGCGTCCAATTTGTGCCCTAGTTGCGCCCTACCTGCGCCATACCTGCGCCATACCTGCGCCATAGTTGTGCCCTAGTTGCGCCCTAGTTGCGCCCTAGTTGCACCCTACTTGCATCCTACTTGTGCCCTACTCGCGCCCTACTTGCGCCCTAGTTGCAACCTACCCGCGCCCTAGTTGCGCCCTACCTGCGCCATACCTGCGCCATAGTTGTGCCCTAGTTGCGCCCTAGTTGCGCCCTAGTTGCACCCTACTTGCATCCTACTTGTGCCCTACTCGCGCCCTACTTGCGCCCTAGTTGCAACCTACCCGCGTCCTAGTTGCGCCCTAGTTGCCCCCTACTTGCACCCTAGTTGTGCCCTAGTTGCGCCCTACTTGCACCCTAGATGCGCCCTAGATGCGCCCTACTTGCGCCCTACTTGCGCCCTAGTTGCCCCCTACTTGCACCCTAGTTGTGCCCTAGTTGCGCCCTACTTGCACCCTAGATGCGCCCTAGATGCGCCCTACTTGCGCCCTACTTGCGCACTTGATGCACCCTACTTGCGGCCTAATTGCGCCCTTGTTTCCCCCTACCTGCGCCATTCCTGCGCCATACCTGCGTCCTACTTGCGCCCTAATTGCACCCTAGTTGCGCCCTAGTTGTACCCTACTTGCGCCCTACTTGGGCCCTAGTTGCACCCTACCCGTGCCACTCCTGCGCCATACCTGCGTCCTAGTTGCGCCCTAGTTACGCCCTAGTTGCGCCCTAGTTGCGCCTTACTTGCGCCCTACTTGCGCCCTACTTGCGCCCTAGTTACGCCCTAGTCGCACTCTACTTGCGCCCTACTTAGGCCCTAGTTGCACCCTTACTGCGTCCTATCCGCGCTACACCTGCGTCCTAGTTGCACCCTAGTTGCGCCCGACCTGCGCCATACCCGCGCCATACCTGCGCCCTACTTGCGTCCTAGTTGCACCCTTGCTGCGCCCTGCCCGCACCATACCTGCGCTCTAGTTACGCCCTAGTTGCGCCCTCGTTCAACCCTACCTGCGCTCTACCCGCACCATACCTGCGCCCTAGTTGCGCCCTAGTTGCGCCCTAGTTGCACCCTAGTTGCGCCCTAGTTGCACCCTACTTGCGTCCTACTTGCACCCTACTTGCGCCCTACTTGCGCCCTACTTGCGCCCTAGTTGCACCCTATCCGCGCCAAACCTGCGCCCTACTTGCGCCCTAATTGCGCCCTACTTGTGCCCTACTTGCTCCCTACTTGCGCCCTACTTGGGCCCTAGTTGCGCCCTAGTTGCGTCCTACTTGCGCCCTAGTTGCGCCCTACCTGTGCCATACCTACGCCATACTTGCGCCCTACTTGCGCCCTCGTTGCGCCCTAGTTGCGCCCTTGTTGCGCCCTACTTGCGCCCTACTTGCGCCCTAGTGGCACCCTACCCGCGCCCTACTTGCGCCTTAGTTGCGCCCTAGTTGCACCCTAGTTGCGCCCTACTTGCGCCCTACTTGCGCCCTAGTTGCACCCTACTTGCGCCCTACTTGCGCCCTAGTGGCACCCTACCCGCGCCCTACTTGCGCCTTAGTTGCGCCCTAGTTGCACCCAAGTTGCGTCCTACTTGCACCCTAGTTACACCCTACCCGCGCCCTAGTTGCGCCCCTAGTTGCGTCCTAGTTGCGCCCTAGTTGCGCCCTAGTTGCGCCCTATCTCCGTCCTAGTTGCGCCCTTGTTGCGCCCTACTTGCACCCTAATTACGCCCTTGTTGCACCCTACCTGCGCCATACCTGCGCCATACCTGCGCCCTACTTGCACCCTAGTTGCACTCTAGTTGCGCCCTAGTTGCGCCCTGCTTGCGCCCTACTTGCGCCCTACTACTACCCTACCCGCGCCATACCTACTCAATACCTGCGCCCTAGTTGCGCCCTAGTTGCTCCCTAGTTGCACCCTAGTTGCGCCATACTTGCTCCCTACTTGCGCCCTAGTTGCGCCCTAGTTCCACCGTAGTTGTGCCCTACTTGCACCCTAGTTGCACCCTAGTTGCACCTTACCTGCGCCATACCTGCACCATACCTGCGCCCTATTTGCGTCCTAGTTGCGTCCTATTCGCGCCCTACTTGCGCCCTACTTGCACCCTAATTGCGCCCTAGTTGTGCCCTAGTTTCACCCTACATTCACCCTGGTTGAGCCCTACTTGCACCGTAATAGAGACCTAATTGTGCCCTACTTGCGCCGTGGTTGTGCAAGTTTCCTCGAGCGCTCGTCTCTGGCCTCTCCGTGACTAAGGGACCAATTTTTTCGTCGACTCTAATCCGGGAAACCTTGTCCATACGCACGTCCCACACACCCACGTACCCCAGGGACCTGACTCCCGCCCCCTATATTCGCTCTCATCCGCCCTCGAGCATACGACGTAGGCTCCTCCGAGCGCCCGTCTCTAGGCTCTCCGAGACTAAGGGGCCGGATTTTGGGCCGCCTCAAGATCAAGAAAACTTGTCCATACGCACGTCGCACACCCATATCGACATCGTAGATCCAAGTTTCACTCGAAACATCCATGGCCTCTGCCCTCGAGCATACAACGTAGGCTCCTCCAAGCGCCCGTCTCCAGGCTCTCCGAGACTAAGGGGCCGGATTTTTGGCCGCCTCAAAACCAAGAAAACTCGTCCATACGCACGTTGCACACCCATATGGACATTGTAGACCCAAGTTTCATTCAAAACAACCATGGCCTCCGCCCTCGAGCATACGACGTAGGCTCCTCCAAACGCCCGTCTCCAGGCTCTCTGAGACTAAGGGGCCGGATTTTTGGCCAACTCAAAATCGAGAAAACTCGTCCATACTCGAAATCAAGAAAACTCATCCATACACCTCGATGCCGCAGGCTGTCGGCGGTCTGCGGGAGCTCGTCTCGCGGCGAGGGCAGACCGCCGCGTGCCGACCGGCCTACGGGCGCGGAACGCGTCCCTCTCGTGGAGGCTTTCCCTAGGCAGTGAACAACTGGCTCAGAACTGGAACGGACAAGGGGAATCCGACTGCTTAATTAAAACAAAGAATTGCGATGGTCCCAATGGATGTTGACGCAATGTGATTTCTGCCCAGTGCTCTGAATGTCAAAGTGAAGAAATCCAACCAAGCGCGGGAGTAACTTTGACTCTCTTAAGGTAGCCAGATGCCTCGTCATATAAGTAGTGACATGCATGAATGGATTAATGAGATTCCCACTGTCCCTATCTACTATCCAGTAAAACCGTAGCCAAGGGAACGGGCTTGGAAAAATCAGCGGGGAAAGAAGACCCTGTTGAGCTAGACTCTAGTCCGACTTTGTGAAATGACTCAGGAGGTGTAGTTATAAGTGGGAGGGCAACCGCAAGTAGAATACCACTACTCTTGATGTTATTTTACTTGTTCCGTGAGGTGGAGGCGGGGCTCTGCCCCTGCTTCTAGCGTTAAGGCTCCGGCCGATCCAGGCGGATGACATTGTCAGGTGGGGAGTTTGGCTGGGGCGGCACATCTGTTAAAAGATAATGCAGGTGTCCTAAGATGAGCTCAACGAGAACAGAAATCTCGTGTGGAATAAAAGGGTAAAAGCGCATTTGATTTTGATTTTCAGTACGACTACAAAATGTGAACGCATGGCTTATCGATCCGTTAGTCTTTTGGAATTTGAAGCTAGAGGTGTCAGAAAAGTTACCTCAGGGATAACTGGCTTGTGGGAGCCAAGCGTTCATAGCGACGTTGCTTTTGATCATTCGATGCCGGCTCTTCCTATCATCGTGAAGCAGAATTCACCAAGTGTTGGATTGTTCACCCACCAATAGGGAACGTGAGCTGGGTTTAGACCGTCGTGAGACAGATTAGTTTTACCATACTGATGATCTGGTACCGCAACAGTAATTCAACTTAGTACGAGAGGAACCGTTGATTCACATAATGGGTAACTGCGCTTGGCTGAAAAGCCAATGGCGCGAAGCTACCATGTGTAGGATTATGACGGAACCCCTCTAAGTCAGAATCCATGCTAAAAGCAACACGTTTTACCTCCCCGGGTGTTACCCGACTTGAAACAAGGGTGCCTGTGCGCCTCCGATAGCGTATGTCGTGATTCGTCTGGACCAATTCCGAATGTTCAGGGAGATGAATCATTTGCAGACAACTTAAACCAGAACGGGGTACTGTAAGTGGCAGATTAGCCTTGCTGCTACGATCCAATGAGGTTCAGCCTCTGTTCTACCTATTTGTTCCTCTGGGAACTCCCCTCCCCTCCCCTCCCCTCCCCTCCCCCCTATCGAGATGTTTCCTTTTGGGAACGCATGCGGGTTCGACTCCCGCTCTTGTTTCGACCCATTCCATTGCATCAACAGACCGCAAACCCGGCCACGCAGCCCCCTCGCACACAAACGCACTCCGTCGCCTGCACAACACACACACCCGCGCCCACACCCACGCATCGCCCACCCTTTCCATGCCCACTCGCACGTACCAACCCAAGCGCACGCACGCCTCTTTCCCACCCTACGAGTCATACCAACCCAAGGTCCTGCATGCCTCTTTCCCACCCCACGAGTCGTACCAACCCAAGCACCCGCACCCCTCTTTCCCACCCCACGAGTCCCACCAACCCGCTCGCCATCCCCTCCCGTTCATCCCACCGTTTTGTACGGCACGAACACGAAAAACCTCCACCGTACACGGCCACCTCTAGTCCATCGCGTTCACACATCGCGAACGCGGTCTGAACCTCCACCACTCCCAGCCGTGTTGAAAATCATACACTCCGACAAGAGTTATTCCCACTTTCTCAATAATGGTTCAGGTCCAAGACCGAACCACCTTGACCTAACGGCTCTCGGTCATACTGACCGTTGAGTTCGATGTGTCAAGTGATTCCCTAATAGAGTGACATCTGTCACCCGCGTCCGGCTAGCAGAAAAAAGCCGTTGCTTTGCTCACTTTGTCCTGTTCTGTCGTTTTATACCGAGGATGTTTACTCCCTCGAGTTCACCAGAACAGTTCTTCCCATCCTTTTCCCTTTTGGTTCCGCGGCTTTGCCGCCGTGTCCTTGCTCTGCTCGCACATCACATACCTTGCCTTCGCCAGCCTCTCACAGCTTTCAGCTCTTCTCTCCGTCCCTCTTGCTCCTTCGCTCAGTTCTCAACCAACCATCACTCATCTCGCTCTTGGCCTTTTTCTCTCTCAACAGCTGGTCTACCTCGTCTCCTTTGAACCTCAGCCTCTATCAAGCTCTGTGACTAACTCCTCGGAACCGCTCTCGCTTACGTCATCTTGCTGACGCACTCGTGCATGTTCCGATGCTTCTGCCTGCTTCTACTGCTGTTGTTCTCATGCCTGCATTCTTCTGACATGGTATCAACGCATCAGGCAACATCACTTGGTGCCTCGTAACCTCGTCATCCCCCTGCCGTCATCCTTACTTCATCGCCGTAATCTGTATTTCTCTGCCGCCGCTACCGTCCCCTCGCGCCTCTCTGCTTCGCCAGCAGCTGACATCAGCAGTACCGCTTGGAGTGTTCCTCGCGTTGAAGAAACGCTACGTCATCCTGAGAAAGCCCTGCGCCCACTCCTCGCCCGTGGCCAACTCTTGGTGACTCATCGTTCACAACAGCCGCATGCAGCTCCCGAGCTGCCGCCTACCGTCAACTACCGGGAGATTTCCTGCCGTTCGCCATCCACTGCCCCTCATCTCCGTAGCCCCCGCAAGCACCTCCGCCCTTATCCTCTCCCCTCATCCACCTCATCTGCTATCTCTACCTCATCATCTTCAGTCCGCCTGCATCTATCATCTCGAGCCGCCTCCTCGCATCGCCTTCTTGCTTTGTCAGCAGCAGCGGTCGAACTACCGCCGTCGGGATATCGGACACCACCAGTCTTCCTGCTCCCATTACGAGCCAACTAGGGAACAAGCCGTCACTCTCCCGGCATCAGCGGACCAGTGTCTCTGCCCGCCGCATGACTCCCTCCACTGCAACCAACTTCCTCTGACTGCCAGGATATCGGACACCGCCAGTCTTCCTGCCCGTCGAGGGCCAACTGGGGAACAAGCCGTCACTCTCCTGAAAGCAGAGCAAGTGGTTGTCTTGCTCTTCCTCCCTATCACACCGCCATCTCACCGTCACTCTCCGCCCGCCGCGCTCTCCACCTTCCACCTCCAGCTTCGTCATCAAGGCTTCAGTTCTCTTCTCTGCGCTTGGTTCTTCTTATCATCTTCGCTCCGACCTCTTCAGTCCCATCAGCCGTTCGTCTCATCTTACCTCCGTCTCCTGCCCCTCAACCTCTTCGTCATCAGCATCATCCGCACCGCCTCCGTATTAATCTTCTTCATTAGCATCATTTTGCAGTGCACGTGGTTTCGCCCCTGCGCCCACTCAAACCATCAACCGTCTCCTCATTTCTTCGCATCATTTTCCGCTCGGCGCACTGATTTGCCCGGTCGTATCGTCTTTTGCGCGACGACCTGCACCCATGCCGAAACTTCCTGCAGCGCATGTGGCTCGCCCCTGCGCCCACTCAGTCATCATCAGCCTCCGCCTTTTCATCAGTAATCGTCATCAGCATCTGTGGCCAGCACAAGGACCTGTACGAGATAGCTGCCCGCTTCGCAGCAGCCTGCACCCACGCCGGCAACAGATTTCTCGCGGCGCGTTGGCCCCTGCCTTCCCCTTGCCGCATTCTATCCCTCTATATCAGCGGCGCACGTGGTTTCGCCCCTGCATCCACTCAATCATAGACTCCGACAAGAGTTATTCCCACTTTCTCATTAATGGTTCAGGTCCAAAACCGAACCACCTTGACTTAACGGCTCTTGGTCATACTGCCCGTTGAGTTCCATGTGTCAAGTCATCCCCTAATAAAGTGACATCTGTCACCCGCGTCCGGCTAGCAGAAAAAAGACGTTGCTTTGCTCACTTTGTCCTGTTCTGTCGTTTTATACCGAGGATGTTCATTCCCTCGAGTTAACCAGAACAGTTCTTCCCATCCTGTTCCCTTTGGGTCCACGGCTTTGCCGCCGTGTCCTCACTCTGCTCGCACATTGCATACCTTGCCTTCGCCAGCCTCTCTCAGCTCTCAACTCTTCGCTCCGTCCCTCTCGCTCCTTCGCTCAGTTCTCAACCAACCATCACTCGTCCCGCTCTTGGCCTTTCTCTCTCTCAACAGCTGGTCTACCTCGTCTCCTTTGAACCTCAGCCTCTATCAAGCTCTGCAACTAACTCCTCGGAACCGCTCTCGCTTACGTCATCTTGCTGACGCACTCGTGCATGTTTCGATGCTTCTGCCTGCTTCTACTACTGCTGTTCTCATGCCTGCATTCTTGTGACAAGCCGGGACCCCCGCTCATGCCCGCACACGCCCACATGCACCTCCCTCGCCACCGCCACGGTGTACCAACCCGCACGCCAAACCCGAGCCCATGCCATCCCACCACACCCCTCCTCGACACCGTCCGTGCTGCCCAGCCCCTAAGTCATTGCCATGTCCACCTCCGTCCTCTGTCCCACACCCCCTCCCCCTCTCCCCATGTGGAAACAAAACGTATCTACGTTTCCGACACCGCCCACTCCGCTCGTCCACGTTGCATCTCCACATGTGTCACATTCGTGACCCATCCCTTTCAAAGCGTGGTACGATCATACCTGGGATACTACTCCGGATCCCATTCGAACTCCGCAGATAAGCGCCCATGGGCCAGAATAGTACTGGGATCGATGACCTTGTCAGAAGCATGTAAGGAATGGGAGCGGCAAGAGCAGAAGCAAGCAGAAGCAATGGAGCAAGCAGGAGCTTGGTAGCGAAGCGACGGAAGCAGAAAGGTGCGTGCAGGCCCAAGGAGTTAGTTGCAGAGCCTTGAGAGAGGTGATGCACCGGCACTCTGAGGTAGATAGGAGGAGAGGAGATCGACGCGAGTGATGCGATGAGGTTGAGCGAAGGGTCGAAGGTGACGAAGCGGAGAGTTGCGAGGAGAGAGTGGTGGGTGAAAGACGGTAGGAGCAAGCAGAGCAAGAGCAGGGTGGTAAAGTCGCAGAACCAAAGGGAACTGGATGGACAGAATTGTTCTGGTTGAACTCGAGGGGATGAACATCCTCGATATATATGGACAGAACAAGACAAAAGGATTTGCAACGGCTTCTTTCCGCTAGCCGGACGCGGGTGACACACGTCACTTTATTAGGGGATCTCTTGACCGTTTGGTCTCAACGGGTAGTCCCGAGAGCTGTTGGTCAATTTGGTTTGGCGGAGGACCTGAACCGTTATTGAGAGATCGGATAATTCTCCGAGAGACTTGTCTTGTCAGATTCTGCTTTCTATCACCCCCTGTGAATCTGACAAGGTTGGAGGAGAGTGACCTCGTGTTAGTGGTAGTATACGTCCTCCCACAAGGGTGAACGTTCCACTCCACAGTGTATCACGAGGTTGTTCCACATTTTCCCGAGGTCAGAAGGGAATTCATCTACCAGCTGATGAAGTCTTCGTCCGAGGACTCGTTTGAGTCCTTCCCTGATTTCCTGGTTAATATGCTCCAGGTAGAGACGGAGGGTTTCATCGGAAAACGTTGGCCCCAGGTAAGTCAGATTTCCATGTAGGGAATCAGTGATTCCGTAGCCATGTAGGAGTTCGGGGTACAGGGCCTTGTACACCTGACTTTCCCGTGCTTGTGCTGTAAAGGGGCGAGAGGTGTGACGTAGAACTCGCACTCTTCCAGTGATGTCTGGAAAACTGTCGTTGTTCTGACAAGTGGTTGCAACCCACTGTTTCCTCCAGGCTTGCTGTAGGATACGATGCCACAGTTCAGGGATAGAGTTGGTCTTCAGTTGGTGATGAAGGTAAGAAGAATGGAGCCGCTCCCAAAGCAGACGGTAGACATTGAAGAAGGCGTCGTCGTAGTCTGGGATGGGGCGATATGGCGAGCGAAGGTGTTCGTATCGTCTAGTGAGGAGCTGCGCCATATTGTATTGGTTGATGGGGGTTCTTCATGCCACGGTAAGCAAAAGGTCTTCCCAATCAATGACATTGCTTCCATCTTCTTCGAGCATGGCACATGTCTCCCAGGAGAGAGCCATGTGGAGAAGTGAGAGAAGGGATGAGAGGGAAGGGATGACACTGCCACTGTGCCAGTCACAGGAGAGGCTCTGCCACAGCTGATCTTCAGTGTCCCTGTAGAGAGGTGGAGACGAGCGTCCTTCGTCCAAGATAGGGTTTGGTGGAGTGACGGCTTGTTCCACTCGTCAAGGAGTGGTGAGACGAGTGGTGTCCGATACACTATGGACACGGTCTTGGAGAGGTCAGGTTGACTCGACTTGAGAGGAGGGAGGAGGGACAACTGGGTTGAGGAGGGAAAGGAGGCTGCTGCAGGGGAGGGGATACTGAGATGGTGGTGGATGTGCAGGAATGAAACCACGTGCGCTGCGAGAATCCTGGCAGAGGCGCTTGTCGTCACGATGCGTGAGGCAACGGAGCGGGTCCTTGAGGCGACCGAGTGGATGATGCAGGCAGATGAGGGCTGAGACATGCGATGGAGTAGTGGGTGCAGGGGCGAAACCAAGTGCGCTGCAGGAAGGTTCGGCGTGGACGCAGGTTGTCGCGAGACGGGCGATGCGACCGGGCGGATCCTTGTACCGAGAAAGGTGAGGAAAGCAGTTGATGACGATGATGATGAGGATGGCTTGGACGGCGGAGTGGGCGCAGGGGCAAAACCACGTGCGCGACTGAAGTAGGGGAGGTAGGATGCGGCAAGGGGAAGGCAGTTGCCAATGCGCCACAAGAAATCGGCTACCGGCGTGGGTGCAGGCTGCTGCAAAGCGGGCAGCTAGCGCGTGTAGGTCCTTGTGCTGGCCACAGATGTGGATAATGAGCTGGCGGAAGCGGATAAAATAGGAGTGAGCACAGAGGCGAAACACGTGCGCTGTGGAGATTTTTGGCGTGGGCGCAAGTCGTCGCGCAACAGGCGATGCGACCGGGCGGATCCTTGGGCCGAGGAAGGATGAAGCTGAAGCAAAGAGGAAGCTGCGGAAGCTGATGGCTGAGTGAGCGCAGGGGCGAAATCACGTGCGCTAATGAAGAAGGCTGATGACGAAGGCTGATGCGGAGGCGGCGCGGACAATGCTGATGACGAAGGGCGACTCGAGGGAGGCAGATGAGGCTGAGTTGAGGAAGGAAGCTGGAGTGGAGATGACGAGGAGGGTTGAAGGTAGCGGATGAAGATGCGAATGACGCGAAGATGAAGGAGAGGGAAGGCTGATGAGGAAGATGAGGGCGTGGCGAAGGCAGAGGATGGAGGTTGCGGCAGGCAGAGGGGGCGGTGTGGTAGTGAGTGCGGGTGAGACAGCCAAGTCCTCTGCTTACTGGAGAGTGACGGCTTGTTCCCCAGTTGGCCCGAGACCGACGGGCAGGAAGACTGGCGGTGTCCGATATCCAGACAGCGAGAGGAAGTTGGCTGCAGTGGCGGGAGTTGTGCGGCGAGCACGAACACTATTCCGTTGATGTCAGGAGAGTGACGGCTTGCTCCTCAGTTGGTTCGCAATGGGAGCAGGAAGACAGGTGGTGTCCGATGTCCTGATGGCGGGAGTTACGCTGCTGCTGCTGTCGAGGCGAGAAGGCGGTGCGAGGGAGCGGCTCGAGAGGAAGAATGCAGAGAATCTGAGAAGGTTGAGGCTGATGCAGTAGAGGCGGCTGATGAAGGGAGGTGCGGAAGGTGGAGGTACTTGCGGCGGCTGAGGTGATGAGAGGTAGCAGATTTGCGCATGGCAGGAAGCTTCTCGGAAGTTGACGGTAGGTGGCGGCTCTGGAGCTGCTTGCGGCTGTTGCGGACGACAGGTCACCAATTATCGGCCACGGGCGCAGAATGGGCATAGGGCTTTCTCAGGATGACGAGACGTTTCTTCAGCGCGAGGAGCACTTCAAGCGGTACTTCTGATGTCAGCTGCTGACGAAGCGGAGAGGTGCGAAGTGGCGGTGGCGACGGCGGAGGAATGCAGATCCAAGAGGGAAAGCAATGATGGTGGCAGAGCCATGACTCGGTCACGGGGCACTAGGTGATGTCTCCTGATGCTCTGATACCATGTCAAAAGAATGTAAGGAATGGGAGCGGCAAGAGCAGAAGCAAGCAGAAGCAATGGAGCAAGCAGGAGCTTGGTAGCGAAGTGGCGGAAGCAGAAAGGTGCGTGGAGGCCCAAGGAGTTAGTTGCAGAGCCTTGAGAGAGGTGAGGCACCGGGATTTTGAGGTAGACAGGAGGAGAGGAGATCGATGGGAGTGATACGATGAAGTTGAACGAAGGGTCGAAGGTGACGAAGCAAAGAGCTGCAAGGAGAGAGTGGTGGGCAAAAGAGGGTAGGAGCGAGCAGAGCGAGAGCACGACGGTAAAGCTGCGGAACCAAAGGGAACAAGATGGACATAACTGTTCTGGTTGAACTCGAGGGGATGAACATCCTCGGTATACATGGACAGAACAGGACAAAAGGATTTGCAATAGCTTCTTTCCGATAGCCGGATGCGGGTGACACACGTCACTTTATTAGGGGATCTCTTGACCATTCGGTCTCAACGGGTAGTCCCGAGAGCTGTTGGTCAAGTTGGTTCGGCGGAGTGTCAGAAGAATGCAAGCATGAGGATAGCAGCAGAAGCAGGCAGAAGCGTTGGGACATCCAAGTGTACGTCAGCAGAGTGACGTAAGCAAGAGTGATCCCGAGGAGTTAGTCGCGGAGGTTGATAGAGGCCGAGACGTGAGGTAGTCGAGGTAGACAAGTTGATGTGAGAGGGTGCTGGCGAGATGAGTGATGGTTGGCGGAGTAAGAGAGCTGAGCGAAGGAGCGAGAGTGACGGAGCGAAGAGCTGAGAGAAGCTGGCGAAGACAGGCAATGCGAGGAACGGGCAGGGCGAAGACACGGCGGCGAAGCCGCGGAACCAAAGGAGAACAGGATGAATAGAACTGTTCTGGTTAAACTGGGAGGGAATGAACATCCTCCTTATATCAAAGACAGAACAGGACAAAGCATATGCAACGGCTTCTTGTGCACCAGCCGGACATGCTTGCGGTCGGATCGCTTATTAGGGGATTGCTCGGTTGGATTTCCGTTTGGTCGGTGGATGACCGTTAACGGCTATTTTGGAAGTGTCACCGAGGTGATTCAAGGCCGGAGCTGAACCATTATTCAGAGTGCCTGGGATATTCAGGCGATAGGAGTTGATGGTGGTCATCTTCTTCATTCTGACACCCCCCGTGAAGATGACCCCTGAAGTGACTTTTTGAGTTGAGGTTTTACAGACTTGGTGGAGGTGGTGGAAAAGGAAGTTGGGCCAGGGCAGGACGAGGAGGTGGTTGGGGTAGTTGATCCATGGATATTTGGTAGGGAGAGATGGTGCGTAGGTCATGATGGCGGTGCCCATGGGTGCATCGTCAGTTAATGCTGCGGAAGACGTTGTTCAGTGAGTCGGTTCCTGATCGATGGTTTTCCAGGATGTCGTGAAACGTCGTGTCGGTGGTGAGATAGAGGAGACCAAGAATCAGTTCTTCGACTTCGAACCAGTCATTCCAGTAGAGCTCCACAGATGAAGTGGTGGGGAAGTCGGTTTGCTTTTGTCCCGTGAACGGTTGAAAGCGGAGAATATCAATCACATTGCTGTGATCAATGGCAATGGTTTGAATCATACCCTCCCAGATGGGTCTCCACTCTGAAAGGTTGTGCTGTCCGAGTTCGTTGAAGTGAAGGATGCGTGAGGGTTTGACGATAGAGCCCACTGATGCGAGTATCTCGCGAACCCAGTGTGTCATGTCGAGGGGCTGATGTTGAGAGGAGGGATGAAAAGTAATTGTTAGTCCCGACGGCTGATGAGAGGGAGCACTTGATGCCGAACGCCACAGAGACCAATGTTTTGTTGACCAGACGATGAAGGTGAAGTAGGGAGGTTCCAGCGGCAGGGTGAGGACATGTCACCATGAGGTGGGTGATGCGACCGAGCAGATTTCATGTGCAGAGTGATGCTGAGGGCGGAGGAACGAGTGGCGAAGGAGTGATGATTGAGAGGGTGCAGGGGTGGAACCACGTGCACGAAAGGAGGTTTTGGTATGGGCGCAGGTCGACGTGGAATGGGCGATGCGATCGAGCGGATCCTTGTGCCGAGCAGAGGATGATGTTGATGGTGAGGAGGCGATTGATGATAGAGTGGGCGCAGGGGCAAAACCACGTGTGCTTGCGAAGTTTCGGCATGGACGCAGGTCGTCGCGACTCGAGCGATGCGACAGGGCGGATCCGTGTGCCGGGCAGAGGATAGTACGGACGGCGGAGGAGCGATTGATGATGGAGTGGGCGCAGGGGCAAAACCACGTGCGCGATTGAAGTAGGGGAGTAAGATGAACTCGAGGGGATGAACATCCTCGGTATATATGGACAGAACAGGACAAAAGGATTTGCAATAGCTTCTTTCCGATAGCCGGACGCGGGTGACACACGTCACTTTATTAGGGGATCTCTTGACCGTTCGTTCTCAACGGGTAGTCCCGAGAGCTGTTGGTCAAGTTGGTTCGGCGGAGTGTCAGAAGAATGCAAGCATGAGGATAGCAGCAGAAGCAGGCAGAAGCGTTGGGACATCCAAGTGTACGTCAGCAGAGTGACGTAAGCAAGAGTGATCCCGAGGAGTTAGTCACGGAGGTTGATAGAGGCCGAGACGTGAGGTAGTCGAGGTAGACAAGTTGATGTGAGAGGGTGCTGGCGAGATGAGTGATGGTTGGCGGAGTAAGAGAGCTGAGCGAAGGAGCGAGAGTGACGGAGCGAAGGGCTGAGAGAAGCTGGCGAAGACAGGCAATGCGAGGAACGGGCAGGGCGAAGACACGGCGGCGAAGCCACGGAACCAAAGGAGAACAGGATGAATAGAACTGTTCTGGTTAAACTGGGAGGGAATGAACATCCTCCTTATATCAAAGACAGAACAGGACAAAGCATATGCAACGGCTTCTTGTGCACTAGCCGGACGTGCTTGCGGTCGGATTGCTTATTAGGGGATTGCTCGGTTGGATTTCCGTTTGGTCGGTGGATGACCGTTAACGGCTATTTTGGAAGTGTCACCGAGGTGATTCAAGGCCGGAGCTGAACCATTATTCAGAGTGCCTGGGATATTCAAGCGATAGGAGTTGATGGTGGTCATCTTCTTAATTCTGACACGGAGGACCTGAACCATTATTGAGAGCTCCGATAATTCTCCGAGAGACTTGTCTTGTCAGATTCTGCTTTCCAACAGACCTCCCGGGAAGTCCTGGTCTCGTATCCATTTTTATCTCCCAAACGCCGACCCGGACCGTCTCCCACACTAGAGAGCCAGGACTAGGACGCGCATGGCGCAGTTGCGCCCTAGTCACGTCCTACTTGCACCCTACTTGCGCCCTAGTTGCACCCTTGCTGCGCCCTACCCGCGCTATACCTGCTCTCTAGTTGCACCCTAGTTGCACCCTACCTGCGCCCTACCCGCGCCATACCTGCACCCTACTTGCGCCCTAGTTGCACCCTTGCTGCACCTTAGTTGCACGCTACCCGCACCATACCTGCACCCTACTTGCGCCCTAGTTGCACCCTACCTGCGCCCTACCCGCGCCATACCTGCACCCTACTTGCGCCCTAGTTGCACCCTTGCTGCACCTTAGTTGCACGCTACCCGCACCATACCTGCACCCTACTTGCGCCCTAGTTGTGCCCTAGTTGTGCCCTACTTGCATCCTACTTGCGTCCTACGTGCGCCCTAGTTGCGCCCCAGTTTCACCCTACTTGCACCCTAATTGCGTCCTATTTGCGCCCTACCTGCGCAATACCTGCGCCATACCTGCGCTCTACTTTCGTCATAGTTGCGCCCTAGTTGCGCCCTAGTTACGCCCTACTTGTACCCTACTTGCGCCCTACTTGTGTCCCTCTTGCGCCCTGGTTGCACCCTACCCGTGCCCTAGTTGTGCCCTAGTTGCGCCCTACTTGTCCCCTAATTGCGCCATTGTTGCACCCTACTTGCACCCTAGTTGCACCATACCCGCGCCCTAGTTACGCCCTAGTTGCGCCCTAGTTGCGCCCTAGTTGCTCCCTACTTGCGCCCTAGTTGCGCCCTTGTTCCGCCCTACTTGCGCCCTAATTGCGCCCTTGATGCGCCCTACCTGCGCCATACCTGCGCCGTACCTGCGCCCTACTTGCGTCCTAGTTGCGCCCTAGTTGCGCCCTAGTTGCGCCCTACATGCGCCCTGCTTGTGCCCTAGTTGCACCATATCCGCGCCAGTCCTGCACCATACCTCCGCCCTAGTTGCACCCTAGTTGCGCTCTAGTTGCGCCCTAGTTACACCCTACTTGTGTCCTACTTGCGCCCTACTTGCACCCTAGTTGCACCCTAGTCGCGCCCTACTTGCGCCCTACTTGCGCCCTAGTTGCACCCTTGCTGCGCCCTACCCGCGCTTTACCTGCACCCTAGTTGCGCCCTAGTTGTACCCTACCTGCGCCTCACCCGTGCCATACCACCGCCCTACTTGCGCCCTAGTTGCACCGTTGCTGCGCCCTGCCCGCACCATACCTGCGTCCTAGTTGCACCCTAGTTACGCCCTCGTTGAACCCTACGTGCTTTACCTTCGCCATACCTGCGCCCTAGTTGCGCCCTAGTTGTGTCCTAGTTGTGCCCTACTTGTGCCCTAGTTGCAACCTACTTGCGCCCTACTTGCGCCCTACTTGCGCCCTAATTGCACCCTACCCGTGCCATACCTGCGCCCTACTTGGGCCCTAGTTGCGCCCTGCTTGTGTCCTACTTGCGCCCTACTTGCACCATAGTTGCGCCCTAGTTGTACCCTACTTGCGCCCTTATTGCGCCCTAGTTGCGTCCTACCTACGCCATACTTGCGCCATACCTGCGCCCTACTTGCGCCCTAGTTGCGCCCTAGTTGCGCCCTAGTCGCGCCCTACTTGCGCCCTACTTGCGCCCTACTTGCACCCTAGTTGCACCCTACCCGCGCCATAGTTGCACCCTAGTTGCGCCCTAGTTGCGCCCTTATTGCGCCCTAGTTATGCCCTACTTGCGCCCTAGTTGCGCCCTTGTTGCGCCCTACTTGCGCCCTAATTGCGCCCTCGTTGTGCCCTACCTGTGCCATACCTGCACCATACCTGCTTCCTACTTGCCCCCTAGTTGCACCCTAGTTGTGCCATAGTTGTGCCCTACTTGCGCCTTACTTGCGCCCTACAAGCACCCTACCCGCGCCATACCTGCGCCATACCTACGCCCTAGTTGCGCCCTAGTTGCGCCCTAGTTGCGCCCTAGTTGTGCCCTAGTTGTGCCCTACTTGCGCCCTACTTGCACCCTAGTTGCGCCCTAGTTGCGCCCTAGTTACGCCATACATGCGCCCTAGTTGCGCCCTAGTTGCACTTAACCCGCGCCAACCCGCGCCATACCTGCACCATATCTGCGCCCTAGTTGCGCCCTAGTTACGTCCTAGTTGCGCCCTAGTTGCGTCCTACTTGCGCCCTACTTGCGCCCTACTTGCGTCCTAGTTGCGCCCTAGTTGCGTCCTACTTGCGCCCTAGTTGCGCCCTAGCTGCGCCCTACCCGCGCCATACCTGCGCCCTACTTGGGCCCTAGTTGCGCCCTGCTTGCGTCCTACTTGCGCCCTACTTGCGCCCTACTTGCGTCCTAGTTGCGCCCTAGTTGCGCCCTAATTGCACCCTAGTTACGCCCTACTTGCACCATAGTTGTACCCTTGTTGCACCCTTCTTGCGCCCTAATTGCGCCCTTCTTGCGCCCTACCTGTGCCATACCTGTGCATACCTGATGCCTACTTGCGCCCTAGTTGCGCCCTAGCTGCGCCCTACCCGCGCCATACCTGCGCCCTACTTGGGCCCTAGTTGCGCCCTGCTTGCGTCCTACTTGCGCCCTACTTGCGCCCTACTTGCGTCCTAGTTGCGCCCTAGTTGCGCCCTAATTGCACCCTAGTTACGCCCTACTTGCACCATAGTTGTACCCTTGTTGCACCCTTCTTGCGCCCTAATTGCGCCCTTCTTGCGCCCTACCTGTGCCATACCTGTGCATACCTGATGCCTACTTGCGCCCTAGTTGCGCCCTAGCTGCGCCCTACCCGCGCCATACCTGCGCCCTACTTGGGCCCTAGTTGCGCCCTGCTTGCGTCCTACTTGCGCCCTACTTGCGCCCTACTTGCGTCCTAGTTGCGCCCTAGTTGCGCCCTAATTGCACCCTAGTTACGCCCTACTTGCACCATAGTTGTACCCTTGTTGCACCCTTCTTGCGCCCTAATTGCGCCCTTCTTGCGCCCTACCTGTGCCATACCTGTGCATACCTGATGCCTACTTGCGCCCTAGTTGCGCCCTAGCTGCGCCCTACCCGCGCCATACCTGCGCCCTACTTGGGCCCTAGTTGCGCCCTGCTTGCGTCCTACTTGCGCCCTACTTGCGCCCTACTTGCGTCCTAGTTGCGCCCTAGTTGCGCCCTAATTGCACCCTAGTTACGCCCTACTTGCACCATAGTTGTACCCTTGTTGCACCCTTCTTGCGCCCTAATTGCGCCCTTCTTGCGCCCTACCTGTGCCATACCTGTGCATACCTGATGCCTACTTGCGCCCTAGTTGCGCCCTAGCTGCGCCCTACCCGCGCCATACCTGCGCCCTACTTGGGCCCTAGTTGCGCCCTGCTTGCGTCCTACTTGCGCCCTACTTGCGCCCTACTTGCGTCCTAGTTGCGCCCTAGTTGCGCCCTAATTGCACCCTAGTTACGCCCTACTTGCACCATAGTTGTACCCTTGTTGCACCCTTCTTGCGCCCTAATTGCGCCCTTCTTGCGCCCTACCTGTGCCATACCTGTGCATACCTGATGCCTACTTGCGCCCTAGTTGCGCCCTAGCTGCGCCCTACCCGCGCCATACCTGCGCCCTACTTGGGCCCTAGTTGCGCCCTGCTTGCGTCCTACTTGCGCCCTACTTGCGCCCTACTTGCGTCCTAGTTGCGCCCTAGTTGCGCCCTAATTGCACCCTAGTTACGCCCTACTTGCACCATAGTTGTACCCTTGTTGCACCCTTCTTGCGCCCTAATTGCGCCCTTCTTGCGCCCTACCTGTGCCATACCTGTGCATACCTGATGCCTACTTGCGCCCTAGTTGCGCCCTAGCTGCGCCCTACCCGCGCCATACCTGCGCCCTACTTGGGCCCTAGTTGCGCCCTGCTTGCGTCCTACTTGCGCCCTACTTGCGCCCTACTTGCGTCCTAGTTGCGCCCTAGTTGCGCCCTAATTGCACCCTAGTTACGCCCTACTTGCACCATAGTTGTACCCTTGTTGCACCCTTCTTGCGCCCTAATTGCGCCCTTCTTGCGCCCTACCTGTGCCATACCTGTGCATACCTGATGCCTACTTGCGCCCTAGTTGCGCCCTAGCTGCGCCCTACCCGCGCCATACCTGCGCCCTACTTGGGCCCTAGTTGCGCCCTGCTTGCGTCCTACTTGCGCCCTACTTGCGCCCTACTTGCGTCCTAGTTGCGCCCTAGTTGCGCCCTAATTGCACCCTAGTTACGCCCTACTTGCACCATAGTTGTACCCTTGTTGCACCCTTCTTGCGCCCTAATTGCGCCCTTCTTGCGCCCTACCTGTGCCATACCTGTGCATACCTGATGCCTACTTGCGCCCTAGTTGCGCCCTAGCTGCGCCCTACCCGCGCCATACCTGCGCCCTACTTGGGCCCTAGTTGCGCCCTGCTTGCGTCCTACTTGCGCCCTACTTGCGCCCTACTTGCGTCCTAGTTGCGCCCTAGTTGCGCCCTAATTGCACCCTAGTTACGCCCTACTTGCACCATAGTTGTACCCTTGTTGCACCCTTCTTGCGCCCTAATTGCGCCCTTCTTGCGCCCTACCTGTGCCATACCTGTGCATACCTGATGCCTACTTGCGCCCTAGTTGCGCCCTAGCTGCGCCCTACCCGCGCCATACCTGCGCCCTACTTGGGCCCTAGTTGCGCCCTGCTTGCGTCCTACTTGCGCCCTACTTGCGCCCTACTTGCGTCCTAGTTGCGCCCTAGTTGCGCCCTAATTGCACCCTAGTTACGCCCTACTTGCACCATAGTTGTACCCTTGTTGCACCCTTCTTGCGCCCTAATTGCGCCCTTCTTGCGCCCTACCTGTGCCATACCTGTGCATACCTGATGCCTACTTGCGCCCTAGTTGCGCCCTAGCTGCGCCCTACCCGCGCCATACCTGCGCCCTACTTGGGCCCTAGTTGCGCCCTGCTTGCGTCCTACTTGCGCCCTACTTGCGCCCTACTTGCGTCCTAGTTGCGCCCTAGTTGCGCCCTAATTGCACCCTAGTTACGCCCTACTTGCACCATAGTTGTACCCTTGTTGCACCCTTCTTGCGCCCTAATTGCGCCCTTCTTGCGCCCTACCTGTGCCATACCTGTGCATACCTGATGCCTACTTGCGCCCTAGTTGCGCCCTAGCTGCGCCCTACCCGCGCCATACCTGCGCCCTACTTGGGCCCTAGTTGCGCCCTGCTTGCGTCCTACTTGCGCCCTACTTGCGCCCTACTTGCGCCCTAGTTGTGCCCTACTTGCGCCCTAGTTGCACCCTACCCGCGCCGTAGTTGCGTCCTAGTTGCGCCCTAGTTGCGCCCTTATTGCACCCTAGTTATGCCCTACTTGCACCATAGTTGTACCCTTGTTGCACCCTACTTGCGCCCTAATTGCGCCCTTCTTGCGCCCTACCTGTGCCATACCTGTGCATACCTGATGCCTACTTGCGCCCTAGTTGCGCCCTAGTTGTGCCATAGTTGCACCGTACTTGCGCCTTACTTGCGTCCTACAAGCACCCTACCCGCGCCATACCTGCGCCATACCTGCACCCTAGTTGCGCCCTAGTTGCGCCCTAGTTGCGCCCTAGTTGTGCCCTACTTGTGCCCTACTTGCACCCTAGTTGCGCCCTAGTTGCGCCCTAGTTGCGCCATACATGTGTCCTAGTTGCGCCCTAGTTGCACTTATCCCGCGCCATACCTGCGCCATATCTGCGCCCTAGTTGCGCCCTGGCTATGCCCTAGTTGCGTCCTAGTTGCGTCCTACTTGAGCCCTACTTGCGCCCTAATTACACCATAGTTNCAAGTTTCCGCGAGCGCTCGTCTCCGGCCTCTCCGTGACTAAGGGACCAAATTTTCCGTCGACTCCAATCCGGATAAACCTGTCCATACGCACATCGCACACAACCACGTACCCCAGAGACCTTACTTCCGCCCCTATATTCGCTCTCCTCCGCCCTCGAGCATACGACGTAGGCTCCTCCGATCGCCCGTCTCCAGGCTCTTTGAGACTAAGGGGCCGGATTTTTGGCCGACTCAAAATCGAGAAAGCTTGTCCATACGCACGTTGCACACCCATATGGACATTGCAGACCCACGTTTCGCTCCTAGTTGCGCCCTACTTGCGCCCTAGTTGCACCCTATCCGCGCCCTAGTTGCGCCCTAGTTGCGCCCTACTTGCGCCCAATTTGCGCCCTTATTGCGTCCTACTTGTGCCCTTATAGCGCCCTTGTTGCGCCCTACCTACGTCATACCTGCCCCATACCTGCGCCCTACTTGCACCCTAGTTGCACCCTAGTTGCACCCTAGTTGCGCCCTCCTTGCGCCCTACTTGCGCCCTAGTTGCACCCTACCCGCGCCAGTCCTGCCCCATACCTGCACCCTAGTTGCGCCCTAGTTGCGCCCTAGTTACGCCCTCATTACGCCCTACTTGCGCCCTACTTGCGCCCTACTTGCGCCCTAGTTGCGCCCTAGTCGCGCCCTACTTGCGCCCTACTTGCACCCTAGTTACACCCTTGTTGCGCCCTACCCGCGCTATACCTGCGCCCTAGTTGCGCCCTAGTTGCGCCCTACCTGCGCCCTACCCGCGCCATACCTGCGCCCAACTTGCACCCTAGTTGCAACCTTGCTGCACCCTGCCCGCACAATACATGCGCCCTAGTTGCGCCCTAGGTGCGCCCTCGTTGAACCCTACCTTCATCCTACCGGCGCCATACCTGCGCCCTAGTTGCGCCCTAGTTGCGTCCTGGTTGCGCCCTACTTGCGCCTTAGTTACGCCCTACTTGCGCCCTACTTGCGCCCTAGTTGCACCATACCCAACCCATACCTGCGCCATACTTACGCCCTACTTGCGCCCTACTTGCACCCTACTTGCACCCTACTTGTGCCCTACTTGCGTCCTAGTTGCGCCCTAGTTGCGCCCCACTTACGCCCTACTTGCGCCCTGCTTGCACCCTACCCACGCCATACCTGCGCCATACCTGCGCCCTCGTTGCGGCCTAGTTGCGCCCTAGTTGCGCCCTAGTTGCGCCCTACTTGTGCCCTACTTGCGACCTAGTTGCGCCCTAGTTGCGTCCTACTTGCGCCCTAGTTGCGCCCTAGTTGTACCTTACCCACGCAATACTTGCGCCATACCTGCACCCTAGTTGCGTCCTAGTTGCGGCCTAGTTGCGGCCTAGTTGCGCCCTACTTGCGCGCTACTTGCGCCCTAGTTGCACCCTAGTTGCGCCCTACTTACGCCCTAGTTGCGTCCTGCTTGCGCCCTAATAGCGACCTAATCCTGCCCTACTTGCGTCCTGGTTGTGCAAGTTTCCTCAACCGCTCGTCTCCGGCCTCTCCGTGACTAAGGGACCAAATTTTTTCGTCGACTCCAATCCGGGAAAACTTGTCCATACGCAAGTCGTACACAGCCATGTACCCCAGGGACCTGACTCCCGCCCCTATATTCGCTCTCCTCTGCCCTCGAGCATACGACGTAGGCTCCTCCGAGCGCCCGTCTCCCGGCTCTCGAAGACTAAGGGGCCGGAATTTTGGCCGACTCAAAATCGAGAAAACTTGTCCATACGCACGTCGCACACCCATATGGACATCATATTCCACGTTTCGCTCCTACTTGTGCCCTACTTGCGCCCTAGTTGTACCCTCTCCGCGCCGTAGTTGCGTCCTAGTTGCGCCCTAGTTGCACCCTAGTTGCGTCCTTCTTGCGCCCTAGTTGCGCCTTTGTTGCACCCTACTTGTGCCCTAATTGCGCCCTTGTTGCGCCCTACCTGCGCCATACCTGCGCCATACCTGCGCCCTACTTGCGCCCTAGTTGCGCCCTAGTTGTCTCCTAGTTGCGCCCTACTTGCGCCCTACTTGCGCCCTAGTTGCACCCTACCCGCGCCAGTCCTGCGCCATACCTGCGTCCTAGTTGCACCCTAGTTGCGCCCTAGTTGGGCCCTAGTTGCGCCCTACTTGCGCCCTACTTGCGTCCTACTTGCGCCCTAGTTGTGCCCTTGTCGTGCCCTACTTGCGCCCTACTTGCGTTCTAGTTGCACCCTTGCTGCGCCCTACCCGCGCTATACCTACGTCCTAGTTGCGCCCTAGTTGCGCCCTACCTGCACCCTACCCGCGCCAAACCTGCACCCAACTTGCACCCTAGTTGCAACCTTGCTGCGCCCTCGTTGAACCCTACCTGTGCCCTACCCGCGCCATACCTGCGCCCTAGTTGCGCCCTAGTTGCGCCCTAGTTGCGCCCTACTTGCACCCTAGTTGCACCCTACTTGCGCCCTACTTGCGTCCTACTTGCGCCCTAGTTGCACCCTACCCGCGCCATACCTGCGCCCTACTTGCACCCTAGTTGTGCCATACTTGCGCCCTACTTGCGCCCTACTTGTGCCCTACTTGCGTCCTAGTTGCGCCCTAGTTGCGCCCTACTTGCACCCTAATTGCGCCCTAGTTGCGCCCTACCTGTGCCATACCTACACCATACCTGCGCCCTATTTGCGCCCTAGTTGCGTCCTAGTTGCGTTCTAGTTGCGCCCTACTTGCGCCCTACTTGCACCCTACTTGCGCCCTAGATGCATCCTATCCGCACCCAAGTTGCGCCACAGTTGCTCCCTAGTTGCGCCATAGTTGCGACCTAGTTGCGCCCTACTTGCGCCCTAGTTGCACCCTACCCGCCCCCTAGTTGCGCCCTAGTTGCACCCTAGTTCCACCCTAGTTGCGCCCTACTTGCGCCCTAGTTGCGCCCTTGTTGCATCCTACTTGCGCCCTAGTTGCACCCTACCCGCCCCCTAGTTGCGCCCTAGTTGCACCCTAGTTCCACCCTAGTTGCGCCCTACTTGCGCCCTAGTTGCGCCCTTGTTGCATCCTACTTGCACCCTAATTGCGCCCTTGTTGCGGCCTACCTGCGCCATACCTACGCCATACCTGCACCCTACTTGCGTCATAGTTGCGCCCTAGTTGCGCCCTAGTTGCGGCCTACTTGCGCCCTACTTGCACCCTAGTTGTACCCTACCCACGTCAGTCCTGCGCCATACCTGCGCCCTAGTTGCGCCCTAGTTGCGCCCTAGTTGCGGCCTACTTGCGCCCTACTTGCACCCTAGTTGTACCCTACCCACGTCAGTCCTGCGCCATACCTGCGCCCTAGTTGCGCCCTAGTTATGCCCTAGTTGTGCTCTAGTTGCGTCCTACTTCCACCCTACTCGCGCCCTACTTGCGCCCTAGTTGCGCCCTAGTCGCGCCCTACTTGCGCCCTACTTGCGCCCTAGTTGCACCCTTGCTGCACCCTACCCGCTTTATACCTGCGCCCTAGTTGCGCCCTACTTGCGCCCTACCTGCGCCCTATCCGCGCCATAACTGAGCCCTACTTGCACCCTAGTTTCACCCTTGCTGCACCCTGCCCGCACCATACCTGCGCCCTAGTTGCGCCCTAGTTGCGCCCTAGTCGCGCCCTCGTTGCACCCTACCTGCGCCCTACTTGCGCCCTACCTGCGCCCTATCCGCGCCATAACTGAGCCCTACTTGCACCCTAGTTTCACCCTTGCTGCACCCTGCCCGCACCATACCTGCGCCCTAGTTGCGCCCTAGTTGCGCCCTAGTCGCGCCCTCATTGAACCCAACCTGCACCCTACCCGCGCCATACATGCGCCCTAGTTGCGCCCTAGTTGCGCCCTAGTTGCGTCCTACTTGCATCCTAGTTGTGCCCTACTTGCGCCCTACTTGTCCCCTACTTGCGCCCTAGTTGCCCCCTACCCGCGCCATACCTGCGCCCTACTTGCGCCCCAGTTGCGCCCGACTTGGACCCTACTTGCGCCCTACTTGTGCCCTACTTGCGTCCTAGTTACGCCCTAGATGCGCCCTACTTGCGCCCTAATTGCGCCCTAGTTGTGCCCTACCTGCGCCATACCTGCGCCATACATGCGCCCTACTTGCGCCATAGTTGCGCCCTAGTTGCGTCTCAGTTGCGCCCTACTTGCGCCCTAATTGCGCCCTAGTTGTGCCCTACCTGCGCCATACCTGCGCCATACATGCGCCCTACTTGCGCCATAGTTGCGCCCTAGTTGCGTCTCAGTTGCGCCCTACTTGCGCCCTACTTGTGCCCTACTTGCGCCCTAGTTGCACCCTACCCGCACCCTACGTGCACCCTAGTTACGCCCTACTTGCGCCCTAGTTGCGCCCTACTTGCGTCCTACTTGCGCACTAGTTGCACCCTACCCGCACCCTAGTTGCGCCCTAGTTGCGCCCTAGTTGCGGCCTAGTTGCGTACTACTTGCACCCTAGTTGCGCCCTTGTTGCGCCCTACTTCCGCCCAAATTTCGCCCTTGTTGCGGCCTACGTGCGCCATACCTGTGCCATACCTGCGCCCTACTTGCACCCTAATTGCACCCTTGTTGCGCCCTGGTTGCGCCCTACTTGCGCCCTACTTGCACCCTACCTGCGCCATACCTGTGCCATACCTGCGCCCTAGTTGTGCCCTAGTTGCGCCCTAGTTGCACGCTAGCTGCGCCCTACTTACGGCCTACTTGCGCCCTAGTTGCGCCCTAGTTGAGCCCTAGTTGCGTGCTATGTGCGCCCTAGTTGCTTCCTAGTTGTACCTTACCCGCGCCATACCTGCGCCATACCTGCGCCCTAGTTGCGTCCTAGTTGCGCCCTAGTTGTGCCCTAGTTGCGCCCTACTTGCGCCCTATATACGCCCTATTTGCGCCCTATTTACGCCCTAATTGCGCCCTAGTTCCGCCCTGCTTGCGCCGTAATAATGACCTAATCGTGCCCTACTTGCGCCCTGGTTGTGCAACTTTCCTTGAGCGCTCGTCTCCGGCCTCTCCGTGACTAAGGGATAAAATCTTCTGTCGACTCCATTCCGGGAAAACTTGTCCATGCGCAAGTCGTACACACCCACGTACCCCACGGACCTGACTCCCGTCCCTATATTCGCTCTCCTCCGCCTTGAGCATACGACGTAGGCTCCTCCAAGCGCCCGTCTCCAGGCTCTCCGAGACTAAGGCGCCGGACTTTTGGCCGACTCAAAATCAAGAAAACTTGTCCATACGCATGTCGCACACCCATATGGACATCATAGACCCAAGTTTCGCTCCTAGTTGCATCCTAATTGCGCCCTAGTTGCACCCTATCCGCACCCTAGTTGCGCCCTAGTTGCACCATAGTTGCGCCCTAGTTGCGCCCTACTTGCGCCCTAGTTGCGCCCTTGTTGCGCCCTACTTGCTCCCTAATTGCGCCCTAGTTGCACCCTACCTGCGCCATACCTGCGCCATACCTGTGCCCTAGTTGCACCCTAGTTGCGCCCAAGTTACGCTCTAGTTGCGCCCTACTTGCGCCCTACATGCGCCCTAGTTGCACCCTACCCGCGCCAGTCCTGCGCCATACCTGCGCCCTAGTTGCACCCTAGTTGCGCCCTAGTTGCACCCTAGTTGCGTCCTACTTGCGCCCTACTTGCGCCCTACTTGCGCCGCGCCCTAGTCGCGCCATACTTGCACCCTACTTGCGCCCTAGTTGCACACTTGCTGCGCCCTACCCGCGCTATACCTGCGCCGTAGTTGCGCCCTAGTTGCGCCCTACCTACGCCCTACCCGCGCTATACCTGCGCCCAACATGCACCCTAGTTGCACCCTTGCTGCGTCCTGCCCGCACCATATCTGCGCCCTAGTTGCGCCCTAGTTGCGCCCTCATTGAACCCTACCTGCGCCCTATTGCACCATACCTGCGCCCTAGTTACGCCCTAGTTGCGCCCTAGTTACGCTCTAGTTGTGCCCTACTTGCGCCCTAGTTGCACCCTACTTGCACCCTACTTGCGCCCTACTTGCGCCCTAGTTGCACCCCACCCGCGCCATACCTGCACCCTACTTGCGCCCTAGTTGCGCCCTAGTTGCGCCCTACTTGCGCCCTAGTTGTGCCCTACTTACGCCCAAGTTGCGCCCTAGTTGCGCCCTACTTGCGCCCTAGTTGCACCCCACCCGCGCCATACCTGCACCCTACTTGCGCCCTAGTTGCGCCCTAGTTGCGCCCTACTTGCGCCCTAGTTGTGCCCTACTTACGCCCAAGTTGCGCCCTAGTTGCGCCCTAGTTGCACCCTAATCGCGCCCTTGTTGCGCCCTACCTGTGCCATACCTGCGCCATACCTGCGCCCTACTTGCGCCCTAGTTGCGCCCTAGTTGCGCCCTAGTTGCACCCTATTTGTGCCCTACTTGCGCCATTCTTGCACCCTTCTTGCACCCTAGTTGCACCCTATCCACGCCCTACTTGCGTCCTATTTGCGCCCTAGTTGTATCCTAGTTGCGCCCTACTTGCGCCCTAGTTGCACCCTAGTTGCGCCCTAGTTGCACCCTAGTTGTGCCCTACTTGCACCCTACTTGCGCCCTAGTTGCGCCCTTGTTGCGCCCTACTTGCGCCCTATATGCACCCATGTTGCGCCCTACCTGCGCCATACCTGCGCCATACCTGTGCCCTACTTGCACCCTAGTTGCACCCTCGTTCCGCCCTAGTTGTGCCCTACTTGCACCCTACTTGCGCCCTACTTGCACCCTACCCGCGCCATACCTGCACCATACCTGCGCCCTAGTTACGCCCTAGTTGCGCCCTAGTTGCGCCCCAGTTGCGTCCTCATTGTGCCAAACTTGCGTCCTAGTTGCGCCCTAGTCGCGCCCTTGTAGCAACCTACTTGCGCCCTAGTTGCACCCTAGTTGCACCTTACCCGCGCCATACCTGCGCCATACCTGCGTCCTAGTTGCGCACTAGTTGCGCCCTAGTTGCGCCCTAGTTACGTCCTACTTGCATCCTACTTGTGCTGTAGTTGCACCATAATTGCGCCCTTGTTGTGCCCTACTTGCGCCCTAGTTGCACCCTACTTGTTCCCTAATAGCGACCTAATCGCACCCTACATGTGCCCTGGTTGCGCAAGCTTCCTCGAGCGCTCATCTCCGGCCTCTCCATGACTAAGGGACCAAATGTTTCCGTCAACTCCAATCCGGGAAAACTTGTCCATACGCACGTCGCACACACCCACGTACCCCAGGGACCTGACTCCCACCCCTATATTCGCTCTCCTCCGCCCACAAGCATTCGACGTAGGCTCCTCCGAGCGCCCGTCTCCAGGCTCTC
>SZWC01000423.1:168092-184697 GCA_023375785.1 Penium margaritaceum
CTAGTTGCGCCCTAGTTGCGCCCTACTTAAGCCCTAATTGCACCCTAGTTGCACCCTACTTGCGCCCTATTTGCACCCTACCTGCACCCTAGTTGCGCCCTAGTTGCACCCTAGTTGCGCCCTACTTGCGCCCTAGTTGCGCCCTCATTGCGCCGTAGTTGCGCCCTACTTGCGCCTTACTTGCGCCCTACCTGCGCCATACCTGCGCCATACCTGCATCCTACTTGCGCCCTAGTTCCGCCCTACTTGTGCCCTAGTTGCGCCCTACTTGCGCCCTACTTGCGCCCTACTTGCGCCCTACTTACGCCCTAGTTGCACCCTACCTGCACCCTAGTTGCGCCCTAGTTGCGCCCTACTTAAGCCCTAATTGCACCCTAGTCGTGCCCTACTTGCGCCCTATTTGCACCCTACCCGCACCCTAGTTGCGCCCTAGTTGCACCCTAGTTGCGCCCTACTTAAGCCCTAATTGCACCCTAGTCGTGCCCTACTTGCGCCCTATTTGCACCCTACCCGCACCCTAGTTGCGCCCTAGTTGCACCCTAGTTGCGCCCTACTTGCGCCCTAGTTGCACCCTAATTGCGCCGTAGTTGCGCCCTACTTGCGCCCTACTTGCGTCCTAGTTGCACCCTACCCGCGCCAGTCCTGCGCCATACCTGTGCCCGAGTTGCGCCCTAGTTGCGCCCTACTTGCACCCTACATGCGCCTTACTTGCGCCCTAGTTGCGCCCTAGTCGCTTCCTCGCCTCCTGCCCCTTTACCCCGCTATACCTGCGCCCTAGTTGCGCCCTAGTTGCACCCTATCTGTGCCCTACCCGCGCCATACCTGCGCCCTGCTTGCGCCCTAGTTGCACCCTTGCTGCACCCTGCCCGCACCATACCTGCGTCCAAGTTGTGCCCTAGTTGCACCCTCGTTGAACCCTACCTGCGCCCTACCCGCGCGATACCTGCGCCCTAGTTGCACCCTAGTTGCGCCGTAGTTGCACCCTACTTGCGCCCTAGTTGTGCCCTACTTGCGCCCTACTTGCGCCCTACTTGCGCCCTTGTTGCACCCTACCCGCGCCATGCCTGCGCCCTACTTGCGCCCTAGTTGTGCCCTACTTGCGCCCTACTTGCGCCCTACTTGCGCCCTTGTTGCACCCTACCCGCGCCATGCCTGCGCCCTACTTGCGCCCTAGTTGCGCCCTACTTGAGCCCTACTTGCGCCCTACTTGCGCCCTACTTGCACCCTAGTTGCGCCCTAGTTGCACCCTACTTACGCCCTAATTGCGCCCTAGTTGCGCCCTACCTGCACCATAACTGCGCCATACCTGCGCCCTACTTGCACCCTAGTTGCACCCTAGTTGTATCCTAGTTGCACACTACTTGCGCCCTACTTGCGCCCTACTTGCGCCCATGTTGCACCCTATTCGCGCCCTACTTGCGTCCTAATTGCGCCCTTGTTGCGCCCTACCTGCACCATACCTATGCCATACCTGCGCCCTACTTGCGTCATATTTGCGCCCTAGTTGCACCCTTCTTGCGTCCTACTTGCGCCCTACTTGCATCCTATCCGCGCCATACCTGCGCCATACCTGCGTCCTAGTTGCGCCCTGGTTGCGCCCTAGTTGTGCGCTAGTTGCACCCTACTTTCACCCTACTTGCGCCCTAGTTGCACCCTAGTTGCGCCCTACTTGTGCCCTTGTTGTGCCCTAGTTGCACCTTACCCGCGCCATACCTGCGCTATACATGCGCCCCAGTTGCACCCTAGTTGTGCCCTAGTTGCGCCCTAGTTGCGCCCTACTTGCGCCCTACTTGCGCCCTAGTTGAACCCTAGTTGCGCCCTACTTGCGTCCTAGTTGTGCCCTACTTGCACCCTCATAGCGATCTAATTGTGCCCTACTTGCACCCTGGTTGTGCAAGTTTCCTCGAGCGCTCGTCTCCGGCCTCTCCGTGACTAAGGGACCAAATTTTCCGTCGACTTCAATCCGGGAAAACTTGTCCATACGCATGTCGCACACACCCACGCACCCCAGGGACCTGACTCCCGCCCCTATATTCGCTCTCCTCCGCCCTCGAGAGTACGATGTATGCTCCTCCGAACGCCCGTCTCCAGGCTCTCCGAGACTAAGGGGCCGGATTTTTGGCCGACTAAAAATCGAGAAAACCTGTCCATAGGCACGTCGCACACCCATATGGGCATCGTAGACCCATGTTTCGCTCAAAAACTCCATGGCCTCTGCCCTCGAGCATACGATGTAGGCTCCTCCAAGCGCCCGTCTCTAGGCTCTCTGAGACTAAGGGGCCGGATTTTTGGCGGACTCAAAATGAAGAAAACCCGTCCATACGCACGTTGCACTCCCATATGGACATTGTAGACCCAAGTTTTGTTCAAAAAAACCACGGCCTCCGTCCTCAAGCATACGATGTAGGCTCCTCCGAACGCCCGTCTCCAGGCTCTCCGAGACTAAGGGCCGGATTTTTGCCCGACTCGAAATCGAGAAAACTCGTCCATACTCGAAATCCAGAAACCTCGTCCACACGCCTTGGTGCCGCAGGCTGTCGGTGGTCTGCCCGAGCTGCTCCCGCGGCGAGGGTGGACCGCCGCGTGCCGACCGGCCGACGGGCGCGGAACGCTTCCCTCTCGGGGGAGGCTTTCCCTAGGCAGTGAACAACCGGCTCAGAACTGGAACGGACAAGGGGAATCCGACTGTTTAATAAAAACAAAATATTGCGATGGTCCCAACGGATGTTGACGCAATGTGATTTCTGCCCAGTGCTCTGACTGTCAAAGTGAAGAAATTCAACCAAGCGCGGGTAAACGGCAGGAGTAACTATGACTTTCTTAAGGTAGTCAAATGCCTCGTCATCTAATTAGTGATGCGCATGAATGGATTAACGAGATTCCCACTGTCCCTATCTACTATCCAGCGAAACCACAGCCAAGGGAACGGGCTTGGAAAAATCAGCAGGGAAAGAAGATCCTGTTGAGATTGACTCTAGTCCGATTTTGTGAAATGACTCAGGAGGTGTAGTTATAAGTGGGAGGGCAACCGCAAGTGAAATACCACTACTCTTGACGTTATTTTACGTATTCCATGAGGTGGAGGCGGGGCTCTGCCCCTGCTTCTAGCATTAAGGCTTCGGCCGATCCAGGCGGATGACATTGTCAGGTGGGGAGATTGGCTGGGGCGGCACATTTGTTAAAAGATAACGCAGGTGTCCTAAGATGAGCACAACGAGAACAGAAATCTCCTGTGGAACAAAAGGGTAAAATCTCATTTGATTTTGATTTTCAGTACGAATACAAACTGTGAAAGCATGGCCTATCGATCGTTTAGTCTTCCGGAATCTGAAGCTGGAGGTGTCAGAAAGGTTACCACAGGGATAACTGGCTTGTGGGAGCCAAGCGTTCATAGTAACGTTGCTTTTTGATCCTTCGGTGCCGGCTCTTCCTATCATTGTGAAGCAGAATTCACCAAGTGTTGGATTGTTCACCCACCAATAGGGAACGTGAGCTGGGTTTAGACCATCGTGAGACAGGTTAGTTTTACCATATTGACGATCTGGTGCCGCAACAGTAATTCAACTTAGTACGAGAGGAACCGTTGATTCACATCATTGGTAATTGCACTTGGCTGAAAAGCCAGTGGCGCAAAGCTACCATGTGTAGGATTATGACGGAACGCCTCTAAGTCAGAATCCATGCTGGAAGCGGCATGTTTTACCTCCCCGGGTGTTACCCGACTTGAAATAAGGGTGCCTGTGCGCCTCCGAGAGCATGTGTCATGATTTTTCTGGACCAATTCCGAATGTTCGGAGAGATAAATCATTTGCAGATGACTTAAACCAGAATGGGATACTGTAAGTGGCAGATTAGCCTTGCTGCTACGATCCACTGAGGTTCAGCCTCTGTTATGCCGATTTGTTCCGCCGGGAACTCCCCTCCCCTCCCCTCCCGTCCTCTCCTCCGTAACGAGATGTTCTCTTTTGGGAACGCATGCGGGTTCGACTCCCGTTCTTGTTTCAACCCATTCCATTGCATCATCAGCCCGCAAACCCGGCCACGCACGCCCTGGCACACAAACGCACTCCGCCGCCTGCACAACACGCACATCCGCACCCACGCATTGCCCACCCTTTCCACGCCCACCCGCACGTACCAACCCAAGCGCACGCACGCCTCTTTCCCACCCCACGAGTCGTACCAACCCAAGCGTTTGCACGCCTCTTTTCCACCGCACGAGTCATACCAACCCAAGCACCCGCACCCCTCTTTCCCACCCCACGAGTCGTACCAACCCGCTCGCCATTCCCTCCCGTTCATCCCACCGTTTTGTACGGCACGAACGCGCCAAACATCCAACGTGCACGGCCGCCTCTAGTCCGTCGCGAACGTGGTCTGAACCTCCACCACTCCCGGCCGGGACCCCTGCTCATGCCCGCATGCGCCCACGTGTACCTCCCTCGCCACCGCCACGGTGTACCAACCCGCACGCCACACCCGAGCCAACGCCACCATACCGCACCCCTCCTCAACACCGCCCGTGCTGCCCAGCCCCTAAGCCGTTGCCATGTTCACCTCCGTCCTCTGTTCCACACCCCTCCCCCTCTCCCCGTGTGGAAACAAAACGCATCTACGTGCCCAACACTGCCCACTCCGCTCGTCCACGTTGCATCTCCACATGTGTCACATTCTCGACCCATCCCTTTCAAAGCGTGGTACGATCATACCTGGGCTACTACTCCAGATCCCATTCGAACTCTGCAGATATGCCCCCATGGGGCAGAATAGTACTGGGATGGGTGACCTCCCGGGAAGTCCTGGTGTCGTACCCATTTTTATCTCCCAAACGCCGACCCGGACCGTCTCCGACACTAGGGAGCAGGGACTAGGACGCGAATGGCGCAGTTGCGCCCTAGTCGCGCCCTACTTGCGCCCTACTTGCGCCCAAGTTGAACCCTTGCTGCGCCCTACCCACGCTATACCTACGCCTTAATTGCACCCTAGTTGCGCCCTACATGCGCCCTACCCGCGCCATACCTGTGCTCTACTTGCTCCCTAGTTGCACCCTTGCTGCGCCCTGGCTGCACCCTACCCGCGCCATACCTGCACACTACTTGCGCCCTAGTTGCACCCTAGTTGCGCCCTACATGCGCCCTACCCGCGCCATACCTGTGCTCTACTTGCTCCCTAGTTGCACCCTTGCTGCGCCCTGGCTGCACCCTACCCGCGCCATACCTGCACACTACTTGCGCCCTAGTTGCACCCTAGTTGCGCCCTACTTGCGCCCTACTTGCGCCCTACTTGCACCCTAGTTCCGCCCTAGTTGCGCCCTACTTGCGCCCTAATTGTGCCCTAGTTGCACCCTACCTGCGCCCTACCTGCGCCATACCTGTGTCCTACTTGCGTCCTAGTTGCGCCCTACTTGCGCCCTACTTGCACCCTAGTTCCGCCCTAGTTGCGCCCTACTTGCGCCCTAATTGTGCCCTAGTTGCACCCTACCTGCGCCCTACCTGCGCCATACCTGTGTCCTACTTGCGTCCTAGTTGTGCCCTAGTTGCGTCCTAGTTGCGCACTACTTGCGTCCTACTTGTGCCCTACTTGCGCCCTAGTTGCACCCTACCTGCGCCCTAGTTGCGCCCTAATTGCGCCCTACTTGCGCCCTAATTGTGCACTAGTTGCGCCCTACTTGTGCCCTAATTGCGCACTAGTTGCGTCCTACTTGCGCCCTAGTTGCACCCTACCCGCGCCCTAGTTGTGCCCTAGTTGCGCCCTAGTTGCGCCCTAGTTGAGCCCTAGTTGCGCCTTACTTGCGCCCTAGTTGCGCCCTTGTTGCGCCCAACTTTCACCCTAGTTGCGCCCTTGTTGCGCCCTACTTGCGCCATACCTGTGCCCTACTTGCGCCCTAGTTGCACCCTAGTTGCGCCCTACTTGCGCCCTACTTGCGCCCTACTTGTGCCCTAGTTGTACCTTACCCGCGCCAGTCCTGCACCATACCTGCGCTATAGTTGTGCCCTAGTTGCGCCCTAGTTCCGCCATAGTTGCACCCTACTTGCGTCCTACTTGCGCCCTACTTGCGCCCTAGTTGCGCCCTAGTCGTGTCATGCTTTTTCCCTACTTGCGCCCTAGTTGCACTGTTGCTGCATCCTACCCGTGCTATACCTGCGTCCTAGTTGCGCCCTATTTGTGCCCTACCTGCGCCCTACCCACACCATACATGCGCACTACTTGCACCCTAGTTACACCCTTCCTGCGCCCTGCCCGCACCATACCTGCACCCTAGGTGCGCCCTAGTTGCGCCCTCGTTGAACCCTACCTGCGCCCTACCCACGCCATACCTGCACCCTAGTTGCACCCTAGTTGCGCCCTACTTGCGCCCTACTTGTGCCCTACTTGCACCCTAGTTCCGCCCTTCCTGCGCCCTGCCCGCACCATACCTGCACCCTAGGTGCGCCCTAGTTGCGCCCTCGTTGAACCCTACCTGCGCCCTACCCACGCCATACCTGCACCCTAGTTGCACCCTAGTTGCGCCCTACTTGCACCCTAGTTTCATCCTACTTGCGTCCTACTTGCGCCCTACTTGCGCCCTAGTTGCACCCTACCCGCGCCATACCTGCACCCTAGTTGCACCCTAGTTGCGCCCTACTTGCACCCTAGTTTCATCCTACTTGCGTCCTACTTGCGCCCTACTTGCGCCCTAGTTGCACCCTACCCGCGCCATACCTGTGCCCTACTTCCACCCTAGTTGCGCCCTACTTGCGCCCTACTTGCGCCCTACTTGCGCCCTAGTTTCACCCTAGGTGAGCCATACTTACGCCCTAATTGCACCCTAGTTGCACCCTACCTATGCCCTACTTCCACCCTAGTTGCGCCCTACTTGCGCCCTACTTGCGCCCTACTTGCGCCCTAGTTTCACCCTAGGTGAGCCATACTTACGCCCTAATTGCACCCTAGTTGCACCCTTCCTGCGTCATACCTGCACCATATCTGCACCCTTCTTGCGCCCTACTTGCGCCCTAGTTACGCCCTAGTTGCGCCCTACTTCCGCCCTACTTGCGCCCTACTTGCGCCCTAGTTGCACCCTACCCACGCCCTACTTGCGCCCTAGTTGCGCCCTAGTTGCACCCTAGTTGCACCCTACTTGCGCCCTACTTGCGCCCTAGTTGCACCCTACCCGCGCCCTAGTTGAGCCCTAGTTACGCCCTAGTTGCATCCTCGTTGCGCCCTAGTTGCGCCCTACTTGCGCCTTAGTTGCGCCCTTGTTGCACCATACTTGCGCCCTAATTGCGCCATTGTTGCACCATTCCTGCACCATACCTGCGTCTACCTGCGCCCTACTTGCACCCTAGTTGTGCCCTATTTGCGTCCTAGTTGCACCCTACTTGCACCCTACTTGCGCCCTACTTGCACTCTACCCGCGCCATACCCGCCTCATACCTGCGCCCTAGTTGCGCCCTAGTTACGCACTAGTTGAACCCTAGTTGCACCCCACTTGCGCCCTACTTGCGCCCTAGTTGCACCCCAGTTGCACCCTAGTTGTACCCTCCTTGCGCCCTAGTTGCGCCCTAGTTACGCACTAGTTGAACCCTAGTTGCACCCCACTTGCGCCCTACTTGCGCCCTAGTTGCACCCCAGTTGCACCCTAGTTGTACCCTCCTTGCGCCCTAGTTGCACCCTAGTTTCACCTTACCCGCGCCATACCTGTGCCATACCTGCGCCCTAGTTGCGGCCTAGTTGCGCCCTAGTTACGCCCTTGTTGCGCCCTACTTGTGCCCTAGTTGTGCCCTAGTTGCGCCCTAGTTTCACCTTACCCGCGCCATACCTGTGCCATACCTGCGCCCTAGTTGCGGCCTAGTTGCGCCCTAGTTACGCCCTTGTTGCGCCCTACTTGTGCCCTAGTTGTGCCCTAGTTGCGCCCTAATTGCGCCCTAGTTGCGCCCTACTTGCGCCCTAGTTGCACCCTACTTGCGTCCTAATAGCGACCTAATCGTGCCCTACTTGCGCCCTGGTTGCGCAAGTTTCCTCAAGCGCTTGTCTCCGGCCTCTCCGTGACTAAGGGACCAAATTTTCTGTCCACTCCAATCTGGGAAAATTGTCCATACACACGTCGCACACACCCACGTACCCCAGGGACCTGACTCTCGCCCCTATATTTGCTCTCCTCCACCCTCGAGCATACTACATAGGCTCCTCCGAGTGCCCATCTCCAGGCTCTCCGAGACTAAGGGGCCGGATTTTTGGCCGACTCAAACTCAAGAAAACTGGTCCATACGCACGTCACACGCCCATATGGACATCGTAGACCCAAGTTTTGCTCAAGAAATCCATAGCCTATGCCCTCGAGCATACGACGTAGGTGTCAGAAGAATGCAGATACGAGAACAACAGTAGCAGAAGCAAGCAGAAGCATCGGGACATGCAGATGTACGTCAGCAGAGTGACGTGAGCGAGAGCGGTTCGAGGAGTTAGTCGCGGGAGCTGATGAGGGCTGAGATGCGAGGTAGCGCAGGTAGACAGGTTGATGTGAGAGAGAGTGCTGGCGAGGGGAATGATGGTTGGCGGAGTATGAGAGCTGAGCGAAGGAGCGAGAGTGACGGAGCGAAGCGTTGAGAGTTGGCGAAGACAGAAAGTGCGAGGGACGGGCAGAGCGAAGACACGGCGGCGAAGCCGCGGAACCAAGGGGGAACAGGATGAGCAGAACTGTTCTGGTTAGCTCGAGGGAATGAACATCCTCGGTCATAAAAGGACAGAACAGGACAAGTGAGCAGAGCAACGGCTTCTTTCCGCTAGCCAGACGCGTGTGACACATGTCACATTATTAGGGGATGACTTGACATGTTGGGCTCAACGGTCAGTCTGACCGAGGGCCGTTGAGTCAAGGTGGTTCGGTCTCGGACCTGAACCTTTATTGAGAAGGTGGGAATAACTCTTGTCGGAGTCGATGATTTCCAACAGACCCCCTGAATCCGACAAGAGTTAATAGCAGTACGTTTCCCAATCTCCTGGGAGGTGACCATTGCAGCGTTCAAGAAGACCCTTCCACATGGCGTGCAGATCATTCGGATGAGCTTCCACCAGGTAGTGTAGGTCTCTGGTCATGAAGCGTCGTAGCCAGGCACGGAGACCGTAGTCAAGGCTATCCTGCTTTCTAGCCATCTCAGCTGGGGAGCAGCGCTTGCCTAGATACTTGGGTCTTCCAAGGAGGGCATTGGTAGTTGCAAACCCACCAACGAGCTCTGGGTAGAGAAGGTTGTAGATTTGAGTTTGCCACTCTTGGATGTTGCATTCTTCCTTGTAGATGATCTCGGCAGCTTGTCCATGTCCCACTGCAGCAGGAATAGGGGCCGGTACTGGAAATCCTTCTTCCACTGGTTCCTCCACTTCTTCCTCATCCTCTTCTGCCATTGTCAGATCAATTTTGAGATAGGGTCTGGAGTTGGGATCCTTGGGCAGAGGTGGAATGATGGGATTGTCTCGGCAGGAGAGAGTGATCCAACGCCGTTTCCATGCTTCCAGTTGCAGGCTGAACCAGAGTTCTGGTCCATTCCTTGCATTGGTGCGCAGATGATGGAACGACATACCCACGAGATTGAAGAGATGACCCCAGATTAGGAGGAAGGTTGCATGGTAAAGATGTGGGGAATGCTGAGGTGTTCGCTGGTGCTCGTAGGCGCCGAGGAGAAAGTCGGAGACACAATACTCGTTGATGAAGATGGTGCTGGTCAAAGTCAGCACAGTATGTGACCAACTGTGGATATTGTTTCCATCTTCCTCAAGGACGGGGCAGCCTTCCCAAGGATTGGCCATGCTGGATGGAGCAGAGGGGCGGAAGCAGTTGAGGTGATAGGTTGCAAGTGGTGAAAGTTGAGGGCAGTTGGCGGCAGAAATGGCGAGTGATTGAATGAGTGCAGGGATGGGACCTCGTGCACTTGGAAGTTTTCGGCGAGGACGCGTGTCGGCGCGACTTGAGCGAGTCGACCGGGTGAATCCTTGTGCTGAGCGGAGAGCGATGCGAGGAAGCAATTGATTGATGAGTGGGTGCAGGGGTGAGTCGCGTGCGTTGGAGAAGGGTACGGCGTGGGCGCAGGTCGTCGCGGAAAAGGCGATGCGACCGGGCAGATCCGTGTGCCGAGTGAATGATGAAGGCGAATGATGGCGGAGGAAGTGATTGATTGATAAGTGGGCGCAGGGGCGAGCCGCGTGCGCTGAAGGATAGTATGGCGTGGGCGCAGGTCGTCGCGATTCGAGCGATGCGACCGGGCGGATCCTTGTGTCGAGCTGTAGTTGATGCTGAAGCGGAGGAAACGATTGATGGATGAGTGGGCGCAGGGGCAAAACCACGTGCGCTGCGAAGTTTTCGGCGTGGGCGCAGGTCGTCGCGGAATGGGCGATGCGACCGGGCGGATCCTTGTGCCGAGCTGAAAGCGATTTGCGGAAGCAGAGGAAGCGATTGATGTGATGAGTGGGCGCAGGGGCGGAATCACGTGCGCGATAAAGCGATGCTGATGATGCTGATGCTGATGATGGATGGAAGGGCGACGTGGAGGATGCTGATGATGATGAGAAGACGAGTGCGGAGGCGGCGCGGATGATGCTGATGCCGGAGAGACGGAGATGAGGCAGGAACGGGCGGCTAATGAAGCAGAGGAAACTGGAGCGAGGAGGAGGGATGATGGAGACAAATGAAGACGAAGGCCGAAGGCTGGAGGAGACGAGAGACAGAGAGCGATGCGAGCGGAGGGAGCGGAGTTGAGACACGGCACAGCAGGTGGAGGCAGAGCGTGGCAACTTCTTCTTCTGCGTTCAGGAGAGTGACGGCTTGTTCCCCAGTTGGCTCGGAAGTGGGAGCAGGAAGACTGGTGGTGTCCGATGTCCTGTCAGCTGGAAGATGTTGGTTGCGGTAGAGGGAGTCAGGCAGCGGGCAGGGATACTAGACCGCTGAAGTCAGGAGAGTGACGGCTTGTTCCCTAGTTGGCTCGGAAATGGGAGCAGGAAGACTGGTGGTGTCCGATATCCTGACAGCGGCAGTTTTGGCTGCAGCTGCTGACGAGGCGAGGAGGCGATGCGAGAAGGCGGCTCGAGACGATAAATGAAGGCAAGATGAAGATGGCGGCGAGGAAGGAGCAGATGAAGCTGACGAGGCAGGATGAAAGGGAGGAGATGCCAGCGGAGGCAGATGCGATGCGGTGGCGGCGGATGGGAGGCTGCAGGAAGCTTCTTGGTAGTTGACGGCAGGCGGCGGCTCGAGAGTTGCTTGCGGCTGATATGGGCGACTCGTCACCGGTTGCTAGCCACGGGCGCGGAAATGGGCGCAGGGCCTCCTCAGGATGACAAGGAGTTTCTTCAGCGTGGAGAACTCGTCAGGCAGAGCTCCTGATGTCAGCTGCGGACGAAGCGGCGAGGCGCGAGATGGCGGTAGTAGCGGCAGAAGAATGTGAGTCGAGGCAATGAGGCAAGGATGATGGCAGAGCGATGACGCGGTCACGGGACTCCAGGTGATGTTGCCTGAAGCTCTGATACCATGTCAGAAGAATGCAGATACGAGAACAGCAGTAGCAGAAGCAAGCAGAAGCATCGGGACATGCAGATGTACGTCAGCAGAGTGACGTGAGCGAGAGCGGTTCGAGGAGTTAGTCGCGGGAGCTGATGAGGGCTGAGATGCGAGGTAGCGCAGGTAGACAGGTTGATGTGAGAGAGAGTGCTGGCGAGGGGAATGCCGGTTGGCGGAGTATGAGAGCTGAGCGAAGGAGCGAGAGTGACGGAGCGAAGCGTTGAGAGTTGGCGAAGACAGAAAGTGCGAGGGACGGGCAGAGCGAAGACACGGCGGCGAAGCCGCGGAACCAAGGGGGAACAGGATGAGCAGAACTCTTCTGGTTAGCTCAAGGGAATGAACATCCTCGGTCATAAAAGGACAGAACAGGACAAGTGAGCAGAGCAACGGCTTCTTTCCGCTAGCCGGACGCGTATGACACATGTCACATTATTAGGGGATGACTTGACATGTTGGGCTCAACGGTCAGTCTGACCGAGGGCCGTTGAGTCAAGGTGGTTCGGTCTCGGACCTGAACCTTTATTGAGAAGGTGGGAATAACTCTTGTCGGAGTCGATGATTTCCAACAGTAGGCTCCTCCAAGCGCCCGTCTCCAGGCTCTCCGAGACTAAGGAGCCAGATTTTTGGCTGACTCAAAATCGAGAAAACTTGTCCATACATACATTGCACACCCATATGGACATTGTACACCCAAGTTTCATTCAAAAAAACCATGGCCTCCGCCCTGGAGCATACGACGTAGGCTCCTCCGAACGCCCGTCTCCAGGCTCTCTGAGACTAAGGGGCCGGATTTGTGGCCGACTCGAAATCGAGAAAACTCGTCCATACTCGAAATCAAGAAAACTCGTCCATACGCCTCGGCGCAGCAGGCTGTCGGCGGTCTGCCCGAGCTGCTCTCGCGGCGAGGGCGGACCGCCGCGTGCCGACTGGACGACGGGCGCGGAACGCTTCCCTCTCGGGGGAGGCTTTCCCTAGGCAGTGAACAACCGGCTCAGAACTGGAACGGACAATGCTCCCGGGATGTCCTGGTGTCATACCCATTTGTATCTCCCAAACGCCGACCCGGACCGTCTTCGACACTAGGTAGCCAGGACTAGGATGCGAATGGCGCAGTTGCGTCCTAGTCGCACCCTACTTGCACCCTACTTGCGCCCTAGTTACACCCTTCCTGCACCCTACCCGCGCTATACCTGCGTCCTAGTTGCACCCTAGTTGCACCCTACCTGCGCCCTACCCGCGTCATACCTGCGTCCTACTTGCACCCTACTTGCACCCTTGCTGCGTCCTAGTTGCATCCTACCCGCACCATACCTGCGTCCTACTTGCGCCCTAGTTGTGTCCTAGTTGCACCCTACTTGCACCCTACTTGCGTCCTACTTGCGCCCTAGTTGCGCCCTAGTTGCGCCCTACTTGCGTCCAAATTGCGCCCTAGAAGCGCCCTACCTGCGCCATACCTGCGCCATACCTGCGCCATACTTGCGCCCTAGTTGCGCACTAGTTGCGCCCTAATTGCATCCTACTTGGGCCCTACTTGCGCCCTACTTGCGCCCTACTTGCGCCCTACCTTCGCCCTACTTGCGCCGTAGTTGCACCCTACCCGCGCCCTAGTTGCGCTCTAGTTGCGCCCTACTTGCACCCTAGTTGCGCCCTAGTTGCACCCTAGTTGCGCCCTAGATGCGTCCTAGATGCGCCCTTCTTGCGCGCTAGTTGCGTCCTTGTTGCGCCCTACTTGCGGCCTAACAGCGCCCTTGTTGCCCCCTACCTGCGCCATACCTGCGCCATACCTGCGCCCTACTTGCGTCCTAGTTGCACCCTTGCTGCGCCCTGCCCGCACCATAACTGCGCCCTAGACGCGCCCCTAGTTACGCCCTAGTTGCGCCCTAGTTGCACCCTAGTTGCGCCCTACTTATGTCCTAGTTGCGCCCTTGTTGCACCCTACTTGCACCATAATTGTGCCCTTGTTGCGCCCTACTTGCGCCATACCTGCGCCATACCTGCGCCCTACTTGCGCCCTAGTTGTACTATAGTTGCACCCTAGTTGCGCCCTGCTTGCGCCCTACTTGCGCCCTACTTGCACCCTACTCGCGCCATACCTGCGCCATACCTGCGCCCTACTTGCGCCCTAGTTGTACTATAGTTGCACCCTAGTTGCGCCCTGCTTGCGCCCTACTTGCGCCCTACTTGCACCCTACTCGCGCCATACCTGCGCAACACCTGCGTCCTAGTTGCGCCCTAGTTGCTCCCTAGTTGCACCCTAGTTGCGCCATACTTGTGCCCTACTTGCGCCCTAGTTGCGCCCTAGTTGTGCCCTAGTTGCGCCCTACTCGCACCCTAGTTGCGCTCTAGTTGCACCTTACCTGCGCCATACCTGCACCATACCTGTGCCCTAGTTGCACCCTAGTTGCGTCCTATTTGCGCCCTAGTTGCGCCCTACTTGCGCCCTACTTGCGCCCTAGTTATGCCCTAGTTGCACCCTATGTGTACCCTAGTTGCGCCCTACTTGCACCCTAATAGCGACCGGATTGTGCCCTACTTGCGCCCTGGTTGTACAAGTTTCCTCGAGCGCTCCTCCCCGGCCTCTCCGTGACGAAGGGACCAAATTTTCTGTCGACTCTAATCCGGGAGAACTTGTCCATACACACGTCACACACACCCACGTACCCCAGGGACCTGACTCCCGCCCCTATATTTGCTCTCCTCTCCCCTCGAGCATACGATGTAGGCTCCTCCGAGCGCCCGTCTCTAGGCTCTCCGAGACTAAGGGGCCAGATTTTTGACCGCCTCAAAATCAAGAAAACTTGTCCATACGCACGTCGCTCACCCATATCAACATCGTAGACCCAAGGTTCACTCAAAACATCCATGGCCTCTGCCCTCGAGCATACGACGTAGGCTCCTCCAAGCGCCCGTCTCCATGCTCTCCGAGACTAAGGGGTCGGATTTTTGGCCGACTCACAACCGAGAAAACTCTTACATACACACGTTGCACACCCATATGGACATTGTAGACCCAAATTTTGTTCAAAACAACCATGGCCTCCGCCCTCGAGCATACGACGTCGGCTCCTCCGAACGCCCGTCTCCAGGCTCTCCGAGATTAAGGGGCCAGATTTTTGGCCAACTCAAAATGGAGAAAACTCGTCCATACTCGAAATCGAGAAAACTCGTCCATACGCCTCGATGCCGCAGGCTGTCGGCGGTCTGCCCGAGCTGCTCCCATGGCGAGGACAGACCGCCGCGTGCCGACCGGCCGACGGGCGCGGAACGCGTCCCTCTCGGTGGAAGCTTTCCCTAGGCAGTGAACAATTGGCTCATAAGTGGAACGGACAAGGGAAATCCGACTGTTTAACTAAAACAAAGAATTGTGATAGTCCCAACGGATGTTGATGCAATGTGATTTCTGCCCAGTGCTCTGAATGTCAAAGTGAAGAAATTCAACCAAGCGCTGGTAAACGGCGGGAGTAACTATGACTCTCTTAAGGTAGCCAAATGTCTCGTCATATAAGTAGTGACCTGCATGAATGGATTGATGACATTCCCACTGTCCCTATCTACTATCCAGCAAAACCACAGCCAAGGGAACGGGCTTGGAAAAATCAGCGGGGAAAGAAGACCCTGTTGAGCTAGACTCTAGTCCGACTTTGTGAAATGACTCAGGAGATGTAGTTATAAGTGGGAGGGCTACCGCAAGTAAAATACCACTACTCTTGACGTTATTTGACTTATTCCGTGAGGTGGAGGCGGGGCTCTGCCCCTGCTTCTAGCGTTAAGGCTTCGGCCGATCCAGGCGGATGACATTGTCAGGTGGGGAGTTTGGCTGGGACGGCACATCTGTTAAAAGATAACGCAGGTGTCCTAAGATGAGCTCAACGAGAACAGAAATCTGGTGTGGAATAAAAGGGTGAAAGCTCATTTGATTTTGATTTTCAGTACGAATAAAAACTTTGAAAGCATGGCTTATCGATCCTTTAGTCTTTTGGTATTTGAGGCTAGAGGTGTCAGAATAGTTACCACAGGGATAACTGGCTTGTGGAAGCCAAGCGTTCATAGCGATGTTGCTTTTTGATCCTTCGATGCCGGCTCTTCCTATCATTGTGATGCAGCATTCACCAAGTGTTGGAATGTTCACCCACCAATAGGGAACGTGAGCTGGGTTTAGACCGTCGTGAGACGGATTATTTTTACCATACTGATGATCTGGTACCGCAACATGAATTCAACTTAGTACGAGAGGAGCCGTTGATTCACATAATTGGTAATTGCGCTTGGCTGAAAAGCCAATGGCGTGAAGCTACCATGTGTAGGATTATGACGGAACGCCTGTATGTCAGAATCCATGCTAAAAGCGACTCGTTTTACCTCCCGGGGTGTTGCCCGACTTGAAATAAGTGTGCCTGTGCGCCTCCGATAGCATATGTCTTGATTTGTCTGGACCAATTCCGAATGTTCAGGGAGATTAATCATTTGCTGATGACTTAAACCAGAACGGGGTACTGTAAGTGGAAGATTAGCCTTGCTGCTACGATCCACTGAGGTTCAGCCTCTGTTCTACCGATTTGTTCCTCTGGGAACTCCCCTCCCCTCCCCTCCCCCCCATTTAGAACCAATCACCCCAGGTTCATACACTCTTAAAAGAGTGTACACCACATTCAATCACACACGAGAGACTACCGTGAAATTTCCTCCAAGTGATTTCTGAACAATGGAAGTTGGTGAGAACCTTCCATAATACTGAGATTTCAATGTTTCCATACACCTCTTAAGATAGGCATCTCCCCCCTCCTCCCTCACCATTTCGAGGAATTTTCCTATATTTCTTTTCTCACAAATGAAAATAACAACAACTGAGTGTTTGGAATCCTTGTAATGCTCTCTTTGTAACTCTGTCTTCACCATTTGTATTATAAGGGAAGGGATAGTGATTGTAATCTTGGAAGATTTGTTTTTGTGCTGAAGCTTTCTTGGCCACAATGATCAGGTTATACCGTAATTTGTATATACTAATGGTCTAGAAGTACTACATAAATGTATGATGATTTTAATATACTCACAATTTATTATTCAGTTACATATGT
>SZWC01000423.1:188233-203233 GCA_023375785.1 Penium margaritaceum
GGCCACGCAGCCCCCTCGCACACAAACGCACTCCGTCGCCTGCACAACACGCACACCCGCGCCCACACCCACGCATCGCCCACCCTTTCCATGCCCACCCGCACGCACCAACCCAAGCGCATGCACGCCTCTTTCCCACCCCACGAGTCGTACCAACCCAAGCTCCTGCACGCCTTTTCCCCACCCCACGAGTCGTACCAACCGAAGCACCCGCACCCCTCTTTCCCACCCCATGAGTCATACCAACCCGCTCGCCATCCCCTCCCGTTCATCCCACTGTTTTGTACGGCACGAACGTGACAAACCTCCACCGTGCACGGCCACCTCTAGTCCATCGCGCCCGCACATCGCGAACGCGGTCTGAACCTCCGCCACTCCCAGCCGGGACACCCGCTCATGCCCGCACGCGCCCACATGCACCTCCCTCGCCACCACCACGGTGTACCAACCCGCACGCCACACCCAAGCCCATGCCACCCCACCGTACCCCTCCTCGACACCGTCCGCGCTGCCCAGTCCCTAAGCCGTTGCCATGTGCACCTCCGTCCTCTGTCCCACACCCCCTCCTCCTCTCCCCGTGTGGAAAGAAAACGCATCTACGTGCCCGACACCGCCGAGTCCGCTTGTCCACGTTGCATCTCCACATGTGTCACATTCTCGACCCATCCCTTTCCAAGCGTGGTACGATCATACCTGGGATACTACTCCGGATCCCATTCGAACTCCGCAGATAAGCACCCATGGGCCAGAATAGTACTGGGATGGATGACCTTGTCAGAAGAATGTAAGGAATGGGAGCGGCAAGAGCAGAAGCAAGCAGAAGCAATGGAGCAAGCAGGAGCTTGGTAGCGAAGTGACGGAAGCAGAAAGGTGCGTGCAGGCCCAAGGAGTTAATTGTAGAGCCTTAAGAGAGGTGAGGCAACGGGACTCCGAGGTAGACAGGAGGAGAGGAGATCGATGCGAGTGATGCGATGAGGTTGAGCGAAGGGTCGGAGGTGACGAAGCGAAGAGTTGCGAGGAGAGAGTGGTGGGCGAAAGACGGTAGGAGCGAGCAGAGCGAGAGCACGGCGGTAAAGCCACGGAACCAAAGGGAACAAGATGGACAGAACTATTCTGGTTGAACTCGAGGGGATGAACATCCTCGGTATATATGGACAGAACAGGACAAAAGGATTTGCAACGGCTTCTTTCCGCTAGCCGGACGCGGGTGACACACGTCACTTTATTAGGGGATCTCTTGACCGTTCGGTCTCAACGGGTAGTCCCGAGAGCTGTTGGTCAAGTTGGTTCGGTGGAGGACCTGAACCGTTATTGATAGCTCAGATAAATCTCCGAGATACTTGTCTTGTCAGATTCTGCTTTCCAACACCCCCCGTGAATCTGACAAGGTTGGAGGAGAGTGACCTCTTGTGTTAGCGGTAGTATACGTCCTCCCACATGGGTGAACGTTCCACTCCACAGTGTATCAGGAGGTTGTTCCACATTTCCCCGAGGTCAGAAGGGAATTCATCTACCAGCTGATGAAGTCTTCGTCTGAGGACTCATTTGAGTCCTTCCCTGGTTTCCTCGTTAATCTGCTCCTGGTAGAGATGGAGGGTTTTATCGGAAACCGTTGGCCCCAGGTAAGTCAGATTTCCAAGTAGGGCATCAGTGATTCCGTAGCCATGTAGGAGTTTGGGGTACAGGGCCTTGTACACCTGACTTGCCCATGCTTGTGCTCTAAAGGGGCGAGAGGTGTGACGCAGAACTCGCACTCTTCCAGTGATGTCTGGAAAACTGTCGTTGTTCTGACAAGTGGTTGCAACCCACTGTTTCCTCTAGGCTTACTCCAGGATACGATGCCACAGTTCAGGGATATAGTTGGTCTTCAGTTGGTGATGAAGGTAAGAAGAATGGAGCCGCTCCCAAAGCAGACGGTAGACATTGAAGAAGGCATCATCGTAGTCTGGGATGGGGCGATATGGCGAGCGAAGGTGTTCGTATCGTCCAGTGAGGAGCTGCGCCATATTGTACTGGTTGATGGGGGTTCTTCATGCCACGGTAAGCAAAAGGTCTTCCCAATCAATGACATTGCTTCCATCTTCTTCGAGCATGGCACATGTCTCCAAGGAGAGAGCCATGTGGAGAAGTGAGAGAAGGGATGAGAGGGAAGGGATGACACTGCCACTGTGCCAGTCACAGGAGAGGCTCTGCCACAGCTGATCTTCAGTGTCCCTGTAGAGATGTGGAGACGAGCGTCCTTCGTCCAAGATAGGGTTTGGTGGAGTGACGGCTTGTTCCACTCGTCAAGGAGTGGTGAGACGAGTGGTGTCCGATACACTATGGACACGGTCTTGGAGAGGTCAGGTTGACTCGAAATGAGAGGAGGGAGGAGGGATAACTGGGTTGAGGAGGGAAAGGAGGCTGCTGCAGGGGAGGGGATACTGAGATGGTGGTGGATGTACAGGGATGAAACCACGTCCGCTGCGAGAATCCTGGAAGAGGCGCTGGTCGTCATGACACGTGAGGTGACTGAGCGGGTCCTTGAGGCGACTGAGTGGATGATGTAGGCAGATGATGGCTGAGACATGCAATGGAGAAGTGGGTGCAGGGGCGAAACCAAGTGCGTTGCAGGAAGTTTCGGCGTGGGCGCAGGTCGTCACGAGGCGGGCGATGCGACCGGGCGGATCCTTGTACCAAAAAAGGCAAGGAAAGCAGTTGATGACGATGATGATGAGGATGGCTTGGACAGCGGAGTGGGTGCAGGGGCAAAACCACGTGCGAAACTGAAGTAGGGGAGGTAGGATGCGGCAAGGGGAAGGCAGTTGCCAACGCGCCGTAAGAAATCTGCTACCGGCGTGGGTGCAGGCTGCTGCGACTTGGGCAGCTAGCGCGTGCAGGTCCTTGTGCTGGCCACAGATGCGGATAATGAGCTGGCAGAAGCGGATAAAGTAGGAGTGGGCACAGGGGCGAACCACGTGCGCTGCGGAGATTTTCGGCGTGGGTACAGGTCTTCGCGCAACGGGCGATGCGACCGGGTGGATCCTTGGGCCGAGCGAAGGAAAAAGCTGAAGCGAAGAGGAAGCTGCGGAAGCTGACGGCTAAGTGGGCGAAGGGGCAGAACCACGTGCGCTGATGAAGAAGGCTGATGAAGAAGGCTGATGCGGAGGCGGCGCGGACGATGCTGATGACGAAGGGCAACTTGAGGGAGGCAGATGAGGCTGAGTTGAGGAAGGAAGCTGGAGTGGAGATGACAAGGAGGGCTGAAGGCAGCGGATGAAGATGCGAATGACGTGAAGATGGAGAGGGAAGGCTGATCAGGAAGATGAGGGCATGGCGAAGACAGAGGATGGAGGTTGCGACAGGCAGAGGAGGCGGTGCGGTAGTGAGTGCGGGTGAGATAGCCAAGTCCTCTGCTTTCAGGAGAGTGACGGCTTGTTCCCCAGTTGGCACAAGACCGACGGGCAGGAAGACTGGCGGTGTCCAATATCCTGACAGCGAGAGGAAGTTGGCTGCAGCGGCGGGAGTTGTGCGGCGAGCAGAGACACTGTTCCGCTGATGTCAGGGAAGTGACGGCTTGCTCCCCAGTTGGCTCGCAAGGTGAGCAGGAAGACAGGTGGTGTCCAATGTCCTCATGGCGGGAGTTATGCTGCTGCTGCTGTCGAGGCGAGAAGGCGGTGTGAGGGGGCGGCTTGAGAGGAAGAATGCAGAGAAGCTGAGGAGGTTCAGGCTGATGCAATAGAGGTGGCTGATGAAGGGAGGTGCGGAAGGCGGAGGCACTTGCGGCGGCTGAGGTGATGAGAGGTAGCAGATTTGCGGATGGCAGGAAGCTTCTCGGAAGTTGACGGCAGGTGGCAACTCGGGAGCTGCTTGCAGCTGTTGCGGACGACAGGTCACCAATTTTCGGCCACGGGCGCGGAATGGGCGCAGGGCTTTCTCAGGATGACAAGACGTTTCTTCAGCGTGAGGAGCACTTCAAGCGGTACTACTGATGTCAGCTGCTGACGAAGCGGAGAGGTGCGAAGTGGCAGTGGTGACGGCGGAGGAGTGCAGATCCGAGAGGGGAAGCAATGATGGCGGCAGAGCTATGACTCGGTCACGGGGCACCAGGTGATGTTGCCTGATGCTCTGATACCATGTCAGAAGAATGTATGGAATGGGAGCGGCAAGAGCAGAAGCAAGCAAAAGCAATGGAGCAAGCAGGAGCTCGGTAGCGAAGTGACGGAAGCAGAAAGGTGCGTGCAGGCCCAAGGAGTTAGTTGCAGAGCCTTGCGAGAGGTGAGGCACCGGGACTCCGAGGTAGACAGGAGGAGAGGAGATTGACGCGAGTGATGCGATGAGGTTGAGCGAAAGGGTCAAAGGTAACGAAGCGAAGAGCTACGAGGAGAGAGTGGTGGGTAAAAGACGGTAGGAGCAAGCGGAGCGAGAGCACGGCGGTAAATCCGCGGAACCAAAGGGAACAAGATGGACAGAACAATTCTGGTTGAACTCGAGGGGATGAACATCCTTGGTATATATGGACAGAACAGGACAAAAGGATTTGCAATGGCTTCTTTCCGCTAGCTGGACGCGGGTGACACACGTCACTTTATTAGGGGATCTCTTGACCGTTCGGTCTCAAAAGGTAGTCCCGAGAGCTGTTGGTCAAGTTGGTTCGGCGGAGGACCTGAACCGTTATTGAGAGCTCGGATAATTCTCTGAGAGACTGTCTTGTCAGATTCTGCTTTCCAACAGACCTCCCGGGACGTCCTGTTGTCGTACTCATTTTTATCTCCCAAACGCCGACCTAGACCGTCTCCCACACTAGAGAGCTGGGACTAGGACGCAAATGGCGCAGTTGCACCCTAGTCATGCCCTACTTGCACCCTACTTGCGCCCTAGTTGCACCCTTGCTGCACCCTACCCGCGCTATACCTACGCCCTAGTTGCACCCTACTTGCACCCTACCTGCGCCCTACCAGTGCCATACCTGCACCCTACTTGCGCCCTCGTTGCACCCTTGTTGCACCTTAGTTGCACCCTACCCGCGTCATACCTGCACCCTACTTGTGCCCTAGTTGCGCCCTAGTTGCGCCCTACTTGCACCCTACTTGCGCCCTACTTGCGTCCCAGTTGCGCCCTACTTGCACCCTAATTGCACCCTATTTGCGCCCTACCTGCGCCCTAGTTGCGCCCTACTTGCACCCTACTTGCGCCCTACTTGCGTCCCAGTTGCGCCCTACTTGCACCCTAATTGCACCCTATTTGCGCCCTACCTGCGCCATACATGCGCCATACCTGCGCCCTACTTGCGTCATAGTTGCGCCCTAGTTGCGCCCTAGTTACGCCCTACTTGCGCCCTACTTGCGCCCTACTTGCGTCCTTCTTGCGCCCTGGTTGCACCCTACCCGCGCCCTAGTTGCGCCCTAGTTGCGCCCTACTTGCGGCCTAATTGCACCATAGTTCCACCCTACTTGCACCCTAGTTGCACCATACCCGCGCCCTAGTTACGCCTTAGTTGCGCCCTAGTTGTGCCCTAGTTGCGCCCTACTTGCGCCATAGTTGCGCCCTTGTTGCGCCCTACTTGCACCCTAATTGCGCCCTTGATGCGCCCTACCTGCGCCATACCTGCTCCATACCTACGCCCTACTTGCGCCCTAGTTGCGCCCAAGTTGCGCCCTAGTTCCGCCCTACTTGCGCCCTAGTTGCACCATATCCGCGCAAGTCCTGAGCCATACATGCGCCCTAGTTGCACCCTAGTTGTGCCCTAGTTGCGCCCTAGTTGCACCCTACTTGTGCCCTACTTGCGCCCTACTTGCACCCTAGTTGCGCCCTGGTCGCGCCCTACTTAGGCCCTACTTACACCCTAGTTGCACCCTTGCTGCGCCCTACTCGCTCTATACCTGCGACCTAGTTGCGCCCTAGTTGCGCCCTACCTGCGCCTTACCCGCGCCATACCTGCGCCCTACTTGCGCCCTAGTTGCACCTTTGCTGCGTCCTGCCCGCACCATACCTGCGTCCTAGTTGCGCCCTAGTTGCGCCCTCGTTGAACCCTACCTGCGCCCTACCCGTGCCATACCTGCACCCTAGTTGCACCCTAGTTGTGTCCTAGTTGCGCCCTACTTGCGCCCTAGTTGCACCCTACTTGCGCCCTACTTGCGCCCTACTTGCGCCCTACTTTCGCCCTAGTTGCACCCTACCCACGCCATACCTGCGCCCTACTTGGGCCCTAGTTGCGCCCTACTTGCGTCCTACTTGCGCCCTACTTGCGCCATAGTTGTGCTCTAGTTGCACCCTACTTGTGCCCTAATTGTGCACTAGTTGCGCCCTACCTGCGCCATACCTGCGTCATACCTGCACCCTACTTGCGCCCTAGTTGCGCCCTAGTTGCGTCCTAGTCGTGCCATGCTTGCGCCCTACGTGCGCCCTACTTGTGCCCTAGTTGCACCCTACACGCGCCGTAGTTGCGCACTAGTTGCACCCTAGTTGCGCCCTTATTGCGCCATAGTTATGCCCTACTTGCGCCCTAGTTGCTCCCTTGTTGCGCCCTACTTGCACCCTAATTGCGCCCTTGTTGTGCCCTACCTGTGCCATACCTGCGCCATACCTGCTTCCTACTTGCACCCTAGTTGCACCCTAGTTGTACCATAGTTGCCCCCTACTTGCGCCTTACTTGCGCCCTACAAGCACCCTACCCGCGCCATACCTGCGCCATACCTCCGCCCTAGTTGCGCCCTAGTTGCGCCCTAGTTGTGAGCTACTTGTGCACTACTTGCGCCCTAGTTGTGCCCTACTTGCGCCATACATACAACCTAGTTGCGCCCTAGTTGCACTTTACCCGCGCCATACCTGCGCCATATCTGTGTCCTAGTTGCGCCCTAGTTACGCCCTAGTTGTACCCTAGTTGCGTCCTACTTGCGCCCTACTTGCGCCCTAATTGCGCCCTAGTTGTGCCCTAGTTGCACCCTATTTGCACACTAGTTGCACCCTACTTACACCGTAATAGCGACCTAATCGTGCCCTACTTGCGCCCTGGTTACGCAAGTTTCCTCGAGCGCTCATCTCCGGCCTCTCCGTGACTAAGGGACCAAATTTTCCGTCGACTCCAATCCGGGAAAACCTGTCCATACGCACGTCGCACACAACCACGTACCCCAGGGACCTGAATCCCGCCCCTATATTCGCTCTCCTCCGCCCTCGAGCATACGACGTAGGCTCCTCTGATCGCCCGTCTCCAAGCTCTCCGAGACTAAGGGGCCGGATTTTTGGCCGACTCAAAATCGAGAAAACGTTTCCATACACACGTTGCACACCCATATGGACATTGTAGACCCAAATATCGCTCCTAGTTGTACCCTACTTGCGCCCTAGTTCCACCCTATCCGCGCCCTATTTGTGCCCTAGTTGCGCCCTAGTTGCGCCCTAGTTGCGCCCTACTTGCGCCCTATTTGCGCCCTTGTTGCGCCCTACTTGCGCCCTAGTTCCACCCTATCCGCGCCCTATTTGTGCCCTAGTTGCGCCCTAGTTGCGCCCTAGTTGCGCCCTACTTGCGCCCTATTTGCGCCCTTGTTGCGCCCTACTTGCGCCCTAATTGCGCCCTTGTTGCGCCCTACGTGCGCCATACCTGCGCCATACCTGCGCCCTACTTGCGCCCTAGTTTCGCCCTAGTTGTGCCCTAGTTGCGCCCTACTTGCGCCCTACTTGCGCCCTAGTTGCACCCTACCCGCACCAGTCATGTGCCATACCTGCACCCTAGTTGCGCCCTAGTTGCGCCCTAGTTGCGCCCTAGTAACGCCTTACTTGCGCCCTACTTGCGCCCTACTTGCACCGTATTTGCACCCTAGTCGCGCCCTACTTGCGCCCTAGTTGCACCCTTGCTGCGCCCTACCCGCGCTATACCTGCGCCCTAGTTGCGCCCTAGTTGCGCCCTACCTGTGCCCTACCCGCGCCATACCTGCGCCCTACTTGCGCCCTAGTTGCACCCTTGCTGCGCCCTACCCGCGCTATACCTGCGCCCTAGTTGCGCCCTAGTTGCGCCCTACCTGTGCCCTACCCGCGCCATACCTGCGCCCAACTTGCACCCTAGTTGCAACCTTGGTGCGCCCTGCCCGCACCATACAAGCACCCTAGTTGCGCCCTAGTTGCGCCCTCGTTGAGCCCTACCTGCGCCAAACCGGCGCCATGCCTGCACCCTAGTTGCGCCCTAGTTGCGCCCTGGTTGCGCCCTACTTGCGCCCTAGTTGCGTCCTACTTGCGTCCTACTTGCGTCCTACTTGCGCCCTACTTCCGCCCTAGTTGCACCCTACCCGCGTCCTACCTGCGCCCTCCTTACGCCCTAGTTGCGCCCTACTTGCGCCCTACTTGCACCCTACTTGTGCCCTACTTGCGCCCTAGTTGCGCCCTAGTTGTGCCCTACTTGCACCCTACTTGCGCCTTTCTTGCACCCTACCCGCGCCATACCTGCGCCATACCTGCGCCCTAGTTGCGACCTAGTTGCGCCCTAGTTGCACCCTACTTGCGCCCTACATGCGCCCTAGTTGCGCCTTAGTTGCACCCAAGTTTTGTTCTACTTCCACCCTAGTTGTGCCCTAGTTGTACCTTACCCGCGCCATACCTGCGCCATACCTGCGCCCTGGTTGCGTCCTAGTTGCGGCCTAGTTGCGCCCTAGTTGCGCCCTACTTGCGTCCTACTTGCGCCCTAGTTGCGCCCTAGTTGCGCCCTACTTGCGCCCTAGTTGCGCCCTGCTTGCGCCCTAATAGCGACCTAATCGTGCCCTACTTGCGCCCTGGTTGTGCAAGTTTCCTCGAGCGCTCGTCTCCAGCCTCTCCGTGACTAAGGGACCAAATTTTTCGTCGACTCCAATCCGGAAAAACTTGTCTATACGCAAGTCGTACACACCCACGTACCCCAGGGACCTGACTCCCGCCCCTATATTCGCTCTCCTCCGCCCTCGAGCATACGACGTAGGCTCCTACGAGCGCCCGTCTCCAGGCTCTCAGAGACTAAGGGGCCGGATTTTTGGCCGACTCAAAATCGAGAAAACTTGTCCATACGCACGTCGCACACCAATATGGACATCATAGATCCAAGTTTCGCTCCTAGTTGCGCCTTACTTGCGCCCTAGTTGCACCCTATCCGCGTCCTAGTTGCGTCCTAGTTGCGCCCTAGTTGCACCCTAGTTGCGTCCTACTTGCGCCCTAGTTGCGCCCTTGTTGCGCCCTACTTGCGCCCTAATTGCGCCCTTGTTGCACCCTACCTGCTCCATACCTGCGCCATACCTGCGCCCTACTTGCACCCTAGTTGCGCCCTAGTTGCGCCCTACTTGTACCCTACTTGCGCCCTACTTGCGCCCTAGTTGCACCCTACCCACACCAGTCCTGCGCAATACCTGCGTCCTAGTTGCGCCCTAGTTGCGCCCTAGTTGCGTCCTAGTTGCGCCCTACTTGCTCCATACTTGTGCCCTACTTGCGCCCTAGTTGCGCCCTAGTCGCGCCCTACTTGCGCCCTACTTGCGCCCTAGTTGCACCCTTGCTGCGCCCTACCCACGCTATACCTGCGCCCTAGTTGTGCCCTAGTTGCGCCCTACCTGCGCCCTACCCGCGCCATACCTGCGCCCAACTTGCACCCTAGTTGCAACCTTGCTGCGCCCTGCCCGCACCATACCTGCGCCCTAGTTGCGCCCTAGTTGCTCCCTAGCTGAACCCTACCTGTGACCCTACCCGCGCCATACCTGCGTCGTAGTTGCGCCCTATTTGCGCCCTAGTTGCGCCCTACTTGCGCCCTAGTTGCGCCCTACTTGCGCCCTACTTGCGCCCTACTTACGCCCTAGTTGCACCCTACCCGCGCCATACCTGCGCCCTACTTGCGTCCTAGTTGCGCCATACGTGCGCCCTACTTGCGCCCTACTTGTGCCCTACTTGCGTCCTAGTTGCGTCCTAGTTGCGTCCTACTTGCGCCCTAATTGCGTCCCAGTTGCGCCCTACCTGTGCCATACCTGCGCCATACCTGCGCCCCGCTTGCATCCTAGTTGCGGCCTAGTTGCATCCTAGTTGCGCCCTAGTTGCACCCTAGTTGCGCCCTAGTTGCACCCTACCCGCACCCGTCATGTGCCATACCTGCACCCTAGTTGCGCCCTAGTTGCACCCTACCCGCACCCGTCATGTGCCATACCTGCACCCTAGTTGCGCCCTAGTTGCGCCTCAGTTGGGCACTAGCTACGCCCTAGTTGTACCCTACATGCGCCCTAGTTGCGTCCTAGTTGCGTCCTAGTTGCGTCCTACTTGCGCCCTAATTGCGTCCCAGTTGCGCCCTACCTGTGCCATACCTGCGCCATACCTGCGCCCCGCTTGCATCCTAGTTGCGGCCTAGTTGCATCCTAGTTGCGCCCTACTTGCGCCCTACTTGCGCCCTACTTGCGCCTTAGATGCACCCTATCCGCGCCCTAGTTGCACCATAGTTTCTCCCTAGTTGCACCCTAGTTGCGCCCTACTTGCGCCCTACTTGCGCCCTACTTGCGCCTTAGATGCACCCTATCCGCGCCCTAGTTGCACCATAGTTTCTCCCTAGTTGCACCCTAGTTGCGCCCTACTTGCGCCCTACTTGCGCCCTACTTGCACCCTACCCGCGCCCTAGTCGCGCCCTACTTGCGCCCTACTTGCACCCGAGTTGCGCCCTTGTTGCATCCTACTTGCGCCCTAATTGCGCCCTTGTTGCGCCCTACCTGCGCCATACCTGCACAATACCTGCACCCTTCTTGCGCCCTGGTTGCGTCCTAGTTGCGCCCTAGTTGCGCCCTACTTGCGCCCTACTTGCGCCCTAGTTGCACCCTACCCGCGTCAGTCCTGCACCATACCTGCGCCCTAGTTGCGCCCTAGTTACACCCTAGTTGCACCCTAGTTATGCCCTACTTGCACCCTACTTGCGCCCTACTTGCACCCTAGTTGCACCCTAGTCGTGCCCTACTTGTGCCCTACTTGCGCCCTAGTTGCGCCCTTGTTGTGCCCTACCCGCGCTATACCTACGCCCTAGTTTCGCCCTACTTGCGCCCTCCCTGCACCCTATCCGCGTCATAACTGAGCCCTACTTGCACCCTAGTTTCACCCTTACTGCGCCCTGCCCGCACCATACCTGCGTCCTAGTTGCGCCCTAGTCGCGCCCTCGTTGAACGCTACCTGCACCCTACCCGCGCCATACCTGCGCCCTAGTTGCGCCCTACTTGCGCCCTACTTGCGCCCTACTTGCGTCCTAGTTGTGCCCTACTTGCGCCCTACTTTCCCCCTACTTGCGCCCTAGTTGCACCCTACCCGCGCCATGCCTGCGCCCTACATGCACCCTAGTTGCGCCCTACTTGGACCCTACTTGCGCCCTACTTGTGTCCTACTTGTGTCCTAGTTGCGCCATATTTGCGCCCTAGTTGCGCCCTCATTGCGCCCTGGTTGCGCCCTACCTGCGCATACCTGCGCCATACATGCGCCCTTCTTGCGCCCTAGTTGCGTCCTAGTTGTGTCCCAGTTACGTCCTACTTGCGCCCTACTTGCGCCCTACTTGCGCCCTAGTTGCACCCTACCCGCGCCCTACGTGTGCCCTATTTGCGCCCTAGTTGCGCCCTAGTTGCGCCCTACTTGCGCCCTACTTGCGCCCTAGTTGCACCCTATCCGCACCCTAGTTGCGCCCTGGTTGCGCCCTAGTTGCGTCCTAGTTGCGGCCTAGTTCCGTCCGACTTGCACCCTAGTTGCGCCCTTGTTGCGCCCTACTTGCGCCCTTATTGCGTCCTTGTTGCGCCCTACCTGCGCCATACCTGTGCCCTACTTGCACCCTACTTGCGCCCTAGTTGCGCCCTAGTTGCGCCCTACTTGCGCCCTACTTGCGCCCTACTTGCGCCCTACTTGCACCCTACCCGCGCCATACCTGCGCCCTAGTTGCGCCCTAGCTGCGCCCTAGTTGCGCCCTAGTTGCGCCCTAGTTGCGCCCTAATTGCGCCCTAGTTGCGCCCTACCTGCGCCATACCTGCGCCATACATGCGCCCTACTTGCGCCCTAGTTGTGCCCTAGTTGCGTCCCAGTTGCGCCCTACCTGCGCCCTACTTGCGCCCTACTTGTGCCCTACATGCACCCTACCCGCACCCTACGTGCGCCCTAGTTGTGCCCTATTTGTGCCCTAGTTGCACCCTACTTGTGCCCTACTTGCGCCCTAGTTGCACCCTACCCACACCCTAGTTGCGCCCTAGTTGCGCCCTAGTTGTGCCCTATTTGTGCCCTAGTTGCACCCTACTTGTGCCCTACTTGCGCCCTAGTTGCACCCTACCCACACCCTAGTTGCGCCCTAGTTGCGCCCTAGTTGCACCCTAGTTGCAGCCTAGTTGCATCCTACTTGCACCCTAGTTGCGCCCTTGTTGCGCCCTACTTACGCCCTAATTGCGCCCTTGTTGTGCCCTACATGCGCCATACCTGCGCCATACCTGCGCCCTAATTGCACCCTACTTGCACCCTAGTTGCGCCCTAGTTGCATCCTACTTGCACCCTAGTTGCGCCCTTGTTGCGCCCTACTTACGCCCTAATTGCGCCCTTGTTGTGCCCTACATGCGCCATACCTGCGCCATACCTGCGCCCTAATTGCACCCTACTTGCACCCTAGTTGTGCCCTCGTTGCGCCCTACTTGCGCCCTACTTGCGCCCTACTTGCACCCTACCCGCGCCATACCTGCACTATACCTGCGCCCTAGTTGCTCCCTAGTTGCGCCCTAGTTGCACCCTACTTGCGCCCTACTTACGCCCTACTTGCGCCCTAGTTGCGCCCTAGTTGAGCCCTAGTTGCGCCTACTTGCGACGTAGTTGCACCCTAGTTGTACCTTACCCGCGCCATACCTGTGCCATACCTGCGCCCTAGTTGCGTCCTAGTTGCGCCCTAGTTGTGCCCTAGTTGCGCCCTACTTGCGCCCTATTTGCACCCTAGTTGCGCCCTAGTTGCGCCCTACATGCGCCCTAGTTCTGCCCTGCTTGCGCCGTAATAGCGACCTAATCGTGCCCTACTTGTGCCCTGGTTGCACAAGTTTCCTCGAGCGCTCGTCTCCGGCCTCTCCGTGACTAAGGGACGAAATGTTTCGTCGACTCCAATCCAAGAAAACTTAACCATACGCAAGTCGTACACACCCACGTACCCCACGGACCTGAATCCCGTCCCTATATTCGCTCTCCTCCGCCCTCGAGCATACGACGTAGGCTCCTCCGAGCGCCCGTCTCCAGGCTCTCCGAGACTAAGGGGCCAAATTTTTGGCGGACTCAAAATCAAGAAAACTTGTCCATACGCATGTCGCACACCCATATGGACATCATAGACCCAAGTTTTTCTCCTAGTTGCGTCCTACTTGCACCCTAGTTGCACCCTATCCGCGCCCTAGTTGCGCCCTAGTTGCACCCTAGTTGCGCCCTAGTTGCGCCTTACTTGCGCCCTAGTTACGCCCTTGTTGCACCCTACTTGCTCCCTAATTGCGCCGTTGTTACACCCTACCTGCGCCATACCTGCGCCATACCTGTGCCCTAGTTGCGCCCTAGTTGCGCCCCAGTTGCGCCCTAGTTGCACCCTAGTTGCGCCCTACATGCGCCCTAGTTGCACCCTACCCGCGCCAGTCCTGCGCCATACCTGCACCCTAGTTGCGCCCTAGTTGCGTCCTAGTTGCAGCCTAGTGGTGTCTTACTTGCGCCCTACTTGCGCCCTACTTGCGCCCTAGTTGTGCCCTAGTCGCGCCACACTTGCACCCTACTTGCGCCCTAGTTGCACCCTTCCTGCGCCGTACCCGCGCTATACCTGCGCACTAGTTGCGCCCTAGTTGCGCCCTACTTGCGCCCTACTTGCGCCCTAGTTGTGCCCTAGTCGCGCCACACTTGCACCCTACTTGCGCCCTAGTTGCACCCTTCCTGCGCCGTACCCGCGCTATACCTGCGCACTAGTTGCGCCCTAGTTGCACCCTACCTGCGCCCTACCCGCGCCATACATGTGCCCAACTTGCACCCTAGTTGCACCCTTGCTGCGCCCTGCCTGCACCATACCTACGCCCTAGTTGCGCCCTAGTTGCGCCCTCGTTGAACCCTACCTGCGCCCTACCCGCGCCATACATGTGCCCAACTTGCACCCTAGTTGCACCCTTGCTGCGCCCTGCCTGCACCATACCTACGCCCTAGTTGCGCCCTAGTTGCGCCCTCGTTGAACCCTACCTGCGCCCTACCCGCGCCATACCTGCGCCCTAGTTACGCCCTAGTTGCGCCCTAGTTGCACCCTACTTGCGCCCTTGTTGCGTCCTACTTGCGCCCTACTTACGCCCTACTTGCGCCCTAGTTGCACCCTACTCGCGCCATACCTGCACCCTACTTGCGCCCTAGTTGCGCCCTACTTGCGCCCTACTTGCGCCCTACATGTGCCCTACTTATGCCCTAGTTGCGCCCTACTTGCGCCCTACTTGCACCCTAATTGCGCCCTAGTTGCGCCCTACCTGTGCCATACCTGCGCCATACCTGCGCCCTAGTTGCGCCCTAGTTGCACCCTAGTTGCGCCCTACTTGCGCCCTACTTGCACCCTACTTGCGGCCTAGTTGCACCCTATCCGTGCCCTACTTGCACCCTAGTTGCACCCTAGTTGCATCCTAGTTGCGCCCTACTTGCGCCCTAGTTGCACCCTAGTTGCGCCCTAGTTGCACCCTAGTTGCGCCCTAGTTGCGCCCTACTTGTGCCCTAGTTGCGCCCTTGTTGCGCCCTACTTGCACCCTATATGCGCCGTTGTTGCGCCCTACCTGCGCCATACCTGTGCCATACCTGCGCCCTAGTTGCGCCCTAGTTGCACCCTAGTTGTGCCCTACTTGCGCCCTACTTACGCCTTGCTTGAACCCTACCCGCGCCATACCTGCGCCATACCGGTGCCCTAGTTACGCCCTAGTTGCGCCCTAGTTGCACCCCAGTTGCGTCCTAATTGTGCCATACTTGCGCCCTAGTTGCCCCCTAGTTGCAACCTACTTGCGCCCTAGTTGCGCCCTAGTTGCACCTTACCCGCGC
>SZWC01000423.1:208233-226384 GCA_023375785.1 Penium margaritaceum
GCTTCCTACTTGCACCATACCCGCGCCATACCGGCACCATACCTGCACCCTAGTTGCGCCCTAGTTAAGTCCTAGTTGTGCCCTACTTGCACCCTACTTGCGCCCTACTTGCGCCCTAGTTGCACCCTAGTTGCACCCTAGTTGCACCCTAGTTGCGTCCTACTTGCGCCCTAGTTGCGCCCTAGTTGCACCATACCCGCGCCATACCTGCGCCATACCTGCACCCTACTTGCGCCCTAGTTGCACCCTAGTTGCACCCTAGTTGCACCCTAGTTGCGTCCTACTTGCGCCCTAGTTGCGCCCTAGTTGCACCATACCCGCGCCATACCTGCGCCATACCTGCACCCTAATTGCCCCCTGATTGCGCCCTAGTTGCGCCCTAGTTAAGCCCTAGTTGCACCCTATTTGCGCCCTAGTTGCACCCTAGTTGTGCCCTAGTTGCTCCCTACTTGCACCCTAGTTTCACCCTACTTCTGCCCTAATAGCGACCTAATCGTGCCCTACTTGCGCCCTGGTTATGCAAGTTCCCTCAAGCGCTCGTCTCCGGCCTCACCGTGACTAAGGGACCAAATTTTCATTCGACTCCAATCGGGGAAAACTTTTCCATACGCACGTCGCACACACCCACGTACCCCAGGGACCTGAATCCTGCCCCTATATTCGCTCTCCTCCGCCCGCGAGCATACGACGTAGGCTCCTCCGAGCGCTCGTCTCCAGGCTCTCCGAGACAAAGGGGCCGGATTTTCGGCCGACTCAAAGTCCAGAAAACTTGTCCATACGCATGTCGCACACCCATATGGACATCGTAGACCCAATTTTCACTCAAAAAATCCATGGCCTCTGCCCTCGAGCATACGACGTAGGCTCCTCCAAGCGCCCGTCTCCAAGCTTTCCGAGACTAAGGGGCCATATTTTTGGCCGAGTCGAAATCGAGAAAACTTGTCCATACTCGAAATTGAGAAAACTCGTCCATACGCCTCGACACCGCAGGCTATCGGCGGTCTGGCCGAGCTGCTCCCGCAGCGACACCGGACCGCTACGTGCCGACCGGCCGACGGGCGCGGAACGCTTCCCTCTTGGGGGAGGCTTTCCCTAGGCAGTGAAAAACCGGCTCAGAACTGGAACGGACAAGGGGAATCCGACTGTTTAATTAAAACAAAGCATTGTAAAGGTCCCAATGGATGTTGACGCAATGTGATTTTTGCCCAGTGCTTTGAATGTCAAAGTGAAGAAATTCAACCAAGCGCGGGTAAATGGTGGGAGTAACTATGACTCTCTTAAGGTAGCCAATTGCCTCGTCATCTAATTAGAGACGCGCATGAATGGATGAACAAGACTCCCACTGTCCCTATGTACTATCCTGCGAAACCAGAGCCAAGGGAACGGGCTTGGAAAAATCAGCGGGGAAAGAAGACCCTGTTGAGCTTGACTCTAGTACAACTTTGTGAAATGACTCAGGAGGTGTAGTTTTAAGTGAGAGGGCAACCACAAGTGAAATACCACTATTCTTGACGTTATTTTACTTATTCCTTGAGGTGGAGGTGGGGCTCTGCCCCTGCTTCTAGCGTTCAGGCTTCGGCTGATCCAGGCGGATGACATTGTCAGCTGGGGAGTTTGGCTGGGATGGCACATCTGTTAAAAGATAACGCAGGTGTCCTAAGATGAGCTCAACAAGAACAGAAATCTCGTGTGGAACAAAAGGGTAAAAGCTCATTTGATTTTGATTTTTAGTACGAATCCAAACTGTGAAAGCATGGCCTATCGATCCTTTAGTCTTTCTGAATTTGAAGCTAGAGGTGTCAAAAAAGTTACCACAGGGATAACTGGCTTGTGGCAGCCAAGCGTTCATAGCGACGTTGCTTTTTGATCCTTCGATGTTGGCTCTTCCTATCACTGTGAAGCAGAATTCACCCACCAATAGGGAATGTGAGCTGGGTTTAAACCGTCGGGAGACAGGTTAGTTTTACCCTACTGATAATCTGGTACCGCAATAGTAATTCAACTTCGTACGAGAGGAGCCGTTGATTCACATAATTGGTAATTGCGCTTGGCTGAAAAGCCAGTGGCACCAAGCTACCATGTGTCAGATTATGACTGAACGCCTCTAAGTCAGAATCCATGCTGGAAGCAGCACTTTTTACCTCCTAGGGTGTTACCCGACTCGAAATAGGGACGCCTGTGCGCCTCCGAGAGCATATGTCGTAACTCGTCTGGACCAATTTCGAATGTTCAGGGAGATAAATCATTTGCAGACGACTTAAACCAGAACATGATAAAGTGGTGGCAGAGTAGCCTTGCTGCTACGATCCACAGAGGTTCAGCCTCTGTTCTACCGATTTGTTCCTCCGGGGACTCCACTCCCCTCCCCTCCCCTCCCCTCCCCCCTAACGAGATGTTCGCTTTTGGGAACGCACGCGGGTTCGACTCCCGCTCTCGTTTTGACCCATTCTATTGCATCAACAGCCCGCAAACCCGGCCACATACCCCCCTCGCACACAAATGCACTACGCCGCCTGCACAACACGCACATCCACGCCCACACCCACGCATCGCCCACCCTTTCCACGCCCACCCGCACGTACCAACCCAAGCGCACGCACACCTCTTTCCCACCCCATGAGTCGTACCAACCCAAGCACCCGCACCCCTCTTTCCCACCCCACGAGTCGTGCCAACCTGCTCGCCATCCCCTCCCATTCATCCCACCGTTTTGTACGGCACAAACGCAACAAACCTCCACCGTGCATGGCCGCCTCTAGTCCGTCGTGCCCCCACGTTGCGAACGCGGTCTGAACCTCCGCCACACCCGGCCCGGACCCCCGCTCATGCCCGCACGCGCCCACATGCACCTCCCTTGCCACCGCCACGGTGTACCAACCCGCACGCCACACCCGAGCCCACGCCACCCCACCGCACCCCTCCTCGACACCGACCGTGCTGCCCAGCCCCTAAGACGTTGCCATGTGCACCTCCGTCCTCTGTCCCACACCCCCTCCCCCTCTCCCCGTGTGGAAACAAAACGCATCTACGTACCCGACACCGCCCACTCCGCTCGTCCACGTTACATCTCCACATGTGTCTCATTCTCGACCCATCCCTTTCAAAGTGTGGTAGGATCATACCTGGGCCCTCCGGATCCCATTTGAACTCTGCAGATAAGCGCCCATGGGCCAGAATAGTACTGGGATGGGTGACCTCCCGGGAAGTCTTGGTGTAGTACCCATTTTTATCTCCCAAACGCCGACCCAGACCGTCTCCGACACTAGGGAGCCGGGACTAGGACGCGAATGGTGCAGTTGCGCCCTAGTCGCGCCCTACTTGCGTCCTACTTGCGCCCTAGTTGCACCCTTGCTGCGCCCTGCCCGCGCTATACCTACGCCCTAGTTGCGCCCTACATGCACCCTACCCGCGCCATACCTGCGCCCTACTTGTGCCCTACTTGCACCCTTGCTGCGTCCTAGTTGCACCCTACCCGTGCCATGACTGCGCCCTACTTGCGCCCTAGTTGCACCCTAGTTGCACCCTACTTTCGCCCTGCTTGCGTCCTACTTGCACCCTGGTTCCGCCCTAGTTGCACCCTACTTGCACCCTAATTGTGTCCTATTTGCGCCCTACCTGCACCATACCTGCGCCATACCTGCGCCCTACTTGTGCCCTAGTTGCGCCCTAGTTGTGCCCTAGTTGCGTCCTACTAGTGCCCTACTTGCGCACTACTTGCGCCCTACTTGCGCCCTAGTTGCACCCTACCCACGCCCTAGTTGCGCCCTAGTTGCGTCCTAGTTGCACCCTAATTCTGCCCTAGTTGCGCCCTACTTGCGCCCTAGTTGCACCCTACCCGCGCCCTAGTTGCGCCCGAGTTGCGCCATAGTTGCGCCCTAGTTGCACCCTAGTTGCGCCCTACTTGCGCCCTAGTTGCGCCCTTGTTGCGCCCTACTTGCGTCCTAATTGCGCCCTTGTTGCGCCCTACCTACGCCATACCTGCGCCATACCTGCACCCTACTTGCGCCCTAGTTGCACCCTAGTTGCGCCCTTGTTGCGGCCTATTTGCGCCCTACTTGTGCCCTAGTTGCACCCTACCCGCGCCAGTCTTGCGCCATACCTGCACCCTAGTTGCGTCCTAGTTGCACCCTAGTTGCGCCCTAGTTGCGCCCTACTTGCACCCTTCTTGCGCCCTACTTGCGCCCTAGTTGCACCGTATTCGCGCCCTACTTGCGCCCTACTTGCGCCTAGTTTCACCCTTGCTGCGCCCTACCCGCGCTACACCTGCGCCCTAGTTGCGCCTTAGTTGCGCCATACCTGCACCCTACTTGCGCCCTAGTTGCACCCTTGCTGCGCCCTGCCCGCACCATACCTGCGTCCTAGTTGCGCCCTAGTTGCGCCCTCGTTGAACCCTACCTGTGCCCTATCCGCGCCATACCTGCACCCTAGTTGCGTCCTAGTTGCGTCCTAGTTGCGCCCTAGTTGCGCCCTAGTTGCGCCCTACTTGCCCCCTACTTGCGCCCTACTTGCGCCCTAGTTGCACCCTACCCACGCCAAACCTGCGCCCTACTTGTGCCCTAGTTGCACCCTACTTGCGCCCTAGTTGCGCCGTACTTGCGCCCTAGTTGCGCCCTAGTTGCGTCCTACTTCCGCCCTACTTGCACCCTACTTGCGCCCTAGCTGCACCCTACCCGCACCATACTTGCGCCCTAGTTGCGCCATAGTTGCGCCCTAGTTGCGCCCTACTTTCGCCCTACTTGTACCCTAGTTGCACCCTACCCGCGCCCTAGTTGCGTCCTAGTTGCGCCCTAGTTACGTCCTAGTTGCGCCCTAGTTGCGCCCTACTTGCGCCCTAGTTGCGCCCTTGTTGCGCCCTACTTACGCCCTAATTGCGCCCTTGTTGCGCCCTTCCTGCGCCATACCTGCGCCCTACTTGTACCCTAGTTGCGCCCTAGTTGCGCCCTAGTTGCACCCTACTTGCGCCCTACTTGCACCCTACTTGCACCATACCCGAGCCATACCGGCGCCATACCTGCACCCTAGTTGCGCCCTAGTTAAGTCCTAGTTGCGCCCTACTTGTGCCCTACCTGTGCCCTACTTGCGCCCTAGTTACGCCCTAGTTGCGCCCTAGTTGCGCCCTAGTTGCGCCCTACTTGCGCCCTAGTTGCGCCCTAGTTGCACCTTACCCGCGCCATACCTGCGCCATACCTGCACCCTAGTTGCCCCCTAGTTGCGCCCTAGTTGCGTCCTAGTTGCGCCCTACTTGCGCCTTACTTGCGCCCTAGTTGCACCCTAGTTGTGCCCTAGTTGCTCCCTACTTGCACCCTAGTTGCGCCCTACTTCCGCCCTTATAGCGACCTAATCGTGCCCTACTTGCGCCCTGGGTAGGCAAGTTCCCTCAAGCGCTCGTCTCGGCCTCACCGTGACAAAGGGACCAAATTTTCCTTCGACTCCAATCCGGAAAAACTCGACCATACGCATGTCGCACACACCCACGTACCCCAGGGACCTGACTCCCGCCCCTATTTTCGCTCTCCTCCGCCCTCGAGCATACGACGTAGGCTCCTCCGAGCGCCCGTCTCCAGGCTCTCCGAGACTAAGGGGCTGGATTTTTGGCCGACTCAAAATCCAGAAAACTTGTCCATACGCATGTCGCACATCCATATGGACATTGTAGACCCAATTTTCACTCAAAACATCCATGGCCTCTGTCCTCGAGCATACGACGTAGGCTCCTCCAAGCGCCCGTCTCCAGGCTGTCGGAGACTAAGGGGCCGGATTTTTTGCCGACTCAAAATCGGAAAAACTTGTCCATACACACGTTGCACACCCATATGGACATTGTAGACCCAAGTTCCGTTAAAAAAACCATGGCCTTTACCCTCGAGCATACGACGTAGGCTCCTCCAAACGCCCGTCTCCAGTCTCTCCGAGACTAAGGTGCCGTATTCTTGGCTGAGTCAAAATGGAGAAAACTCGTCCATACTTGACATTGAGAAAACTCGTCCATACGCCTCGACGCAGCTGGCTGTTGGCGGTCTGGACGAGCTGCTCCCGCAGCGAGGGCGGACCGCTGCGTGCCGACCGGCCAACGGGCGCGGAACGCTTCCCTCTCGGGGGAGGCTTTCCCTAGCCAGTGAACAACCGGCTCAGAACTGGAACGGACAAGGGGAATCCGACTGTTTAATGAAAACAAAGCATTGCGATGGTCCGAATGGATGTTGACACAATGTGATTTGTGCCCTGTGCTCTGAATGTCAAAGTGAAGAAATTCAACCAAGCGCAGATAAACGGCGGGAGTAACTATAACTCTCTTAAGGTAGCCAAATGCCTCGTCGTCTAATTAGTGGCACGCATGAATGGATTAACGAGATTCCCACCGTCCCTATCTATTGTCCAGCAAAACCACAGCCAAGGGAACGGGCTTGGAAAAATCAGCGGGGAAAGAAGACCCTGTTGAGCTTGACTCTAGTCCGACTTTGTGAAATGACTCAGGAGGTGTAGTTATAGGTGGGAGGGCAACTGCAATTGAAATACCCTTAATCTTGACGTTGTTTTACTTATTCCGTGAGGTGGAGGCGGGGCTCTGCCCTGCTTCTAGCATTAAGGCTTCGGCCGATCCAGGTGGATGACATTGTCAAGTGGGGAGTTTGGAAGGGACGGCACATCTGTTAAAAGATAACGCAGGTTTCCTAAGATGAGCTCAACGAGAACAGAAATCTCATGTGGAACAAAAGGGTAAAAGGTAATTTGATTTTGATTTTCAGTACGAATCCAAACTGTGAAAACATGGCCTATCGATCTTTTAGTCTTTTGGAATTTGAAGCTCGAGGTGTCAAAAACGTTACAACAGGGATAACTGGCTTGTGGCAGCCAAGCGTTCATAGCGACGTTGCTTTTTGATCCTTCGATGTTGGCTCTTCCTATCACTGTGAAGCATAATTCACCCACCAATAGGGAACGTGAGCTGGGTTTAGACCGTCGTGAGACAGGTTAGTTTTACCCTACTGATTATCTGGTGCTGCAACAGTAATTCAGCTTAGTACGAGAGGAACCGTTGATTCACATAATTGGTACTTGCGCTTGGCTGAAAAGCCAGTGGCGTGAAGCTACCATGTGTAGGATTATGACTGAACGCCTCTAAGTCAGAATCCATGCTGGAAGCGGCACTTTTTACCTCCCCGGGTGTTACCCGACTCGAAATAGGGACGCCTGTGCGCCTCCGATAACATATGTCGTGATTCGTCTGGACCAATTCCGAATGTTCAGGGAGATAAATCATTTGCAGACGACTTAAACCAGAACGGGGTACTGTAAGTGGCAGGTTAGCCTTGCTGCTACGATCCACTGAGCTTCAGCCTCTATTCTACCGATTTGTTCCTCCGGGAACTCCCCTCCCTTCCCCTCCCCTCCCCTCCCCCTTAACAAGATGTTCGCTTTGGGGAACGCATGTGGGTTCGACTCCCGCTCTTGTTTCGACCCATTCCATTACATCAACAGCCCGCAAACCTGGCCACGCACCCCCCTCGCACACGAACGCACTCCACCGCCTGCACAACACGCACACCCACGCCCACACCCACGCATCACCCACCCTTTCCATGCCCACCCGCACGTACCAACCCAAGCGCACGCACGCCTCTTTCCCACCCCACGAGTCGTACCAACCCAAGCGCCCGCACGCCTCTCTCCCACCCCATGAGTCGTACCATCCCAAGCACCCGCACCCCTCTTTCCCATCCCACGAGTCGTACCAACCCGCTCGCCATCCCCTCCCGTTCATCCCACCGTTTCGTACGGCACGAATGCAACAAACCTCCACCGTCCACGGCCGCCTCTAGTCCGTCACGCCCACACGTCGCAAACGCGGTCTGAACCTCCACCACTCCCAGCCGGGACCCCCGCTCATGCCCGCACACGCCCACATGCACCTCACTCGCCACCTCCACGGTGTACCAACCCGCACGCCACACCCGAGCCCACGCCACCCCACCGCACCCCTCCTCGACACCGCCCGTGCTGCCCAGCCCCCTTTCATATACCTGCAAGTTCATGCCTAGCACACGTGCACTGTGATTGGGCACTCTGACCATGGTTGACTCGTGTTATGATTCATAGAAGTTAATGTCACTTGGTTAACATTGTGGTCATGGTCAGTGGCACATGCCAGCTTTGTCAAGGCATCGCGCACAGTAGCCACACTGAGCCACTAATATCTTACCTTACTTATACCTGCAAGTTTATGCATAGCACACGTGCACTGTGATTGGGCACTCTGACCGTTGTTGACTCATGTGATGATTCATAGAAGTTAAAGTCACTTGGTTCACTTTGTGGTCATGGTTAGTTTCACAGGCCAACTTTGTCAAGGCATTGTGCACAATAGCCACACTGAGCCACCATTATTTTACTTTGCTTATACCTGCAAGTTCATGCCTAGCACACGTGCACTGTGATTGCGCACTCTGACCGTGGCTGACTGGTGTTACGATTCGTAGAAGCTAAAGTCACTTGGTTTATTTTGTGGCTATGGTCAGTGGCACATGCGACCTTTGTCAATGCATTGCCCACAATAGCCACATCAAGCCACCAAATTTTTACCTTGTTTGTACCTGCAAGTTCATGCGAAGTACACGTGCACTGTGATTGGGCACTCTGACCGTGGCTGAATCGTGTCATGATTCATAGAAGTTAAAGTCACTTGGATAAATTTGTGGTCATGGTCAGTGGCACATGCCAACTTTTTCAAGGCATCGCGCACAAAAGCCGCACTGAGCCACCAGTGTTTTACCTTGCTTATACCTACAAGTTCATGTCTAGCACACGTGCACTGTGATTGGGCACTCTGACTGTGGCTGACTTATGTGATGATTCATAGAAGTTAAAGTCACTTGGTTCACCTTGTGGTCATGGTCAGTTGCACAGGCCAACTTTGTCAAGGCATTGCCTACAATAGCCACACCAAGCCACCGGTTTTTTACCTTGTTTATACCTGCAAGGTCATACATAGTACACGTGCACTGTGATTGGGCACTCTGACCGTGGTTGACTCGTGTTATGATTCATACAAGTTAATGTCACTTGGTTAACTTTGTGGTCATGGTCAGTGGCACATGCCAACTTTGTCAAGGCACTAGAGCCACACCGCGCCACCAGTGTTCTACCTTGTTTATACCTGCAAGTTCATGACTAGCACACGTGCACTGTGATTGGGCACTCTGACCGTGGCTGACTTGTGTTATGATTCGTAGAAGTTAAAATCACTTGGTTAACTTTGTGGTCATGGTCAGTGGCACATGCCAACTTTGTCAAGGCATTGCGCAAAATAGCCACACCAAGCCACCAGTCTTCTACCTTTTTTGCACCTGCAAGATCATGCCTAGTACACCTGCACTGTGATTGGACACTCTGACCGTGGCTGACTCGTGTTATGATCAATAGAAGTAAAAGTCACTTGGTTAACTTTGTGGTCATAGTCGGTGGCACAGGCCAACTTTGTCAAGGCATCGCCCACAATAGCCACACCAAGCCACCAGTTTTTTACCTTTTTTATACCTGCAAGGTCATGCAGAGTTCACCTGCACTGTGATTGGGCACTCTGACCGTGGCTGACTCGTGTCATGATTCATAGAAGTTAAAGTACCTGGATAGATTTTCGGTCATGGTCAGTGGCACATGCCAACTTTGTCAAGGCATCGCGCACAATAGCCGCAAGGAGCCACCAGTTTTTTACCTTGCTTATAGCTGCAAGTTTATTCCTAGCACACGTGCACTGTGATTGGGCACTCTGACCGTGGCTGACTCGTGTGATGATGCATAGAAGTTAACGTCACTTGGTTAACTTTGTGGTCATGGTCAGTTGCACATGCTAACTTTGTCAAGGCATTGCGCACAATAGCCACGCCCTGCCACCAGTTTTTTACCTTGTTTATACCTGCAAGGTCATGCATAGTACATGTGCACTGTGAATGGGCACTCTGACCGTGGCTGACTCGTGTCGTGATTCATAGAAGTTAAAGTCACTTGGTTAACTTTGTGGTCATGGTCAGTGGCACATGCCAGCCTTGTCAAGGCATCGTGCACAATAGCCGCACTGCGCCACTAGTATCTTACCTTTCTTATACCTGCAGGTTTATGCCTAGCACACGTGCACTGTCATTGGGCACTCTGACCGTGGCTGACTCATGTGATGATTCATAGAAGTTAAAGTCACCTGGTTCACTTTGTGGTCATGGTCAGTTGCACAGGCCAACTTTGTCAAGGCATTGTGCACAATAGCCACACTGAGCCACCAATATTTTACCTTGCTTATACCTGCAAGTTCATGCCTAGCACACGTGCACTGTGATTGGGATCTCTGACCGTGGCTGACTCGTGTTATGATTCGTATAAGTTAAAATCACTTGGTTAACTTTGTGGTCATGGTCAGTGGCACATGCCAACTTTGTCAAGGCATTGCGCACAATAGCCACACCGAGCCACCAGTATTCTACCTTGATGGCACATGCAAGATCATGCCTAGTACACCTGCACTGTGATTGGACACTCTGACCGTGGCTGACTCGTGTTATGATCAATAGAAGTAAAAGTCACTTGGTTAACTTTGTGGTCATGGCTAGTTGCACATGCCAACTTTGTCAAGGCATTGCGCACAATAGCCACACCAAGCCACCAATTTTTTACATTGTTTATACCTGCAAGGTCATGCACATTACACGTGCACTGTGATTGGGCACTCTGACCGTGGCTGACTCGTGTTACGATTCGTAGAAGCTAAAGTCACTTGGTTAACTTTATGGTCATGGTCAGTGGCACATGCGACCTTTGTCAAGGTATTGTGCACAATAGCCACACTGAGCCACCAGTATTCTACCTTTTTTATACCTACAAGGTCATGCCTAGTACACCTGCACTGTGATTGGACACTCTGACTGTGGCTGACTCGTGTTATGATCAATAGAAGTTAAAGTCACTTGGTAAACTTTGTTGTCATGGTCAGTTGCACAGGGCAACTTTGTCAAGGCATTTCCCACATTAGCACACCAAGCCACCAGTTTTTTACATTGTTTATACCTGCAAGGTCATGCATGGTACACGTGCACTGTGATTGGGCACTCTGACCGTGGCTGACTCGTGTTATGATTCATAGAAGTTAAAGTCACTTGGTTAACATTGTGGTCATGGTCAGTGGCACATGCCAACTTTGTCAAGGCATCGCGCACAATACCCGCACTGAGCCACCAATATTTTACCTTGCTCATACATGCAAGTTTATGCCTAGCACACGTGCACTGTGATTGGGCACTCTGACCGTGGCTGACTCATGTGATGATTCATAGAAGTTAAAGTTACTTGGTTCACTTTGTGGTCATGGTCAGTTGCACAGGCCAACTTTGTCAAGGCATTGTGCACAATAGACACACTGAGCCACCAATATTTTACCTTTCTTATACCTGCAAGTTCATGCCTAGCACACGTGCACTGTGATTGGGAACTCTGACCGTGGCTGACTCGTGTTATGATTTGTAGAAAAAATCATTTGGTTAACTTGGTGGTCATGGTCAGTGGCACATGCCAACTTTGTCAAGGCATTGCGCACAATAGCCACACAGAGCCACCAGTATTCTACCTTGTTTGCACCTGCAAGATAATGCCTAGTACACCTGCACTTTGATTGGACACTCTGACTGTGGCTGACTCGTGTTATGATCAATAGGAGTAAAAGCCACTTGGTTAATTTTGTGGTCATGGTCAGTTGCAGATTCCAACTTTGTCAAGGCATTGGGCACAATAGCCACACCAAACCACCGATTGTTTACCTTTTTTATACCTGAAAGGTCATGCATAGTACACGTGCACTGTGATTGGGCACTCTGACCCTGGCTGACTCGTGTCATGATTCGTAGAAGTTGAAGTCATTTGGATAAATTTGTGGTCATTATTAGTGGCACATGCCAACTTTGTCAAGGCATCGCGCACAATAGCCACACTGTGCCACCAGTGTTTTACCTTGCTTATACCTGCAAGTTTATGCCTAGCACACATGCACTGTGATTGGGCACTCTGACTGTGGCTGACTCATGTGATGATTCATAGAAGTTAAAGTCACTTGGTTCACTTTGTGGTCACGGTCAGTTGCACAGGCCAACTTCGTCAAGGCATTGCCCACAATAGCCACACCAAGCCACCAGTATTCAACCTCTGCATCGCTACCGCGGAACTCCACCTTCAAGGAGCTGTGGCAGGTTGGTACAATGCACGCGCACCCTTCCTATCCTTCGAAGAGTTCGGCAACGCCCTCATCGAGCGCTTCAAGCACCTGACGAAGGAGGAAGCTCTGCGGAAGATTGAGAAGGAGGTCATGCACAAGGACGACGACATCCGCAGATTCCTGGACCAGTTCCTGACCTGGGCTTCCGTGGCCAAGAATCCTCAGGAGGAAAGCCTTCCGCTGTGGGTCGTCCTGCAGAACATGCTCCGCGCGCTCCCCGGCGAGGTCAGCAGCCTCATGATTGCTGATCGCTACCGCTCTCTCCAAGAGACGGTACAGGACGCCACGGCCATATCCACCCGACAGAAACAAAAGTCTGGTCACAAAAACCAAAGCCGGGTCACAAAAACCAAAGCGGGGTCACAGAAACCAAAGCCGGGTCATAGAAACCAAAGCCGGGTCACAGTATGGAAAGCCGGGTCACAGTAACCAAAGCCGGGTCACAGAAACCAAAGCCGGGTCACAGAAACCAAAGCCGGGTCACAGAAACCAAAGCCGGGCCATAGAAACCAAAGCCGGGTCGCATAAACCAAAGCCGGGTCACAGAAACCAAAGCCTGGTCATAGAACGCAAACCCGGGGCACAGCAACCAAAGCAGGGTCACAGAAACCAAGCCATGTCATAGAAACCAAAGCCGAGTCAAAGAAACCAGATCCGAGTCACAGAAACCAGAGCTGGGTCAAAGAAACCAAAACCAGATCACAGAAACCAAATCCAGGTCACAGAAACCAAAGCCGGGTCACAGAAACCAAAGCCGGCTTTGGTTTCTGTGACCCGGCATTGGTTTGTGTGACCTGGCTTTGGTTTCTGTAACCCGGCGTTGGATTCTATGACCCGGCTTTAATTTCTGTGACCCGGCTTTGGTTTGTGTGACCTGGCTTTGGTTTCTGTGACCCAGCATTGGATTCTGTGACCCGGCTTTGGTTTCTGTGACCTGGCTTTGATGTCTGTGACCCGGCTTCGGTTTCCGTGACCCGGCTTTGGTTTCTGTGACCCGGCTTTGGTTTTTGTGACCCGGCTTTGGTTTCTGTGACCCGGCTTTGGTTTCTGTCACCCGGCTTTGGTTTCTGTGACCCAGCTATGGTTTCTGTGACCTGGCTTTGGTTTCTGTGAGCCGGCTTTGGTTTCTGTTAGCCGGCTTTGGTTTCTGTGATCCGGCTTTGGTTTCTCTGATCCGGCTTTGGTTTCTATGACCCGGCTTTGGTTACTATGACCCGGCTTTCGCTGCTGTGACCCGGCTTTGGTCTCTGTGACCCGGCTTTAGTTTCTGTGACTCGGCTTTGGTTTCTGTGACCCGGCTTTGGTTTTTGTGACCTGGATTTTGTTTCTTTGACCCGGCATTGGTTTCTGTGACCCGGCTTTGGTTTCTGTGACCCGGCTTTGGTTTCTGTGACCAGGCTTTGGTTTCTGTGACCCGGCTTTGGTTTCTGTGACCCGGCTTTGGTTTCTGTGACCCGGCTTTGGTTTCTGTGACCCGGCTTTGGTTTCTGTGACCAGGCTTTGGTTTCTGTGACCCGGCTTTGGTTTCTATGACCTGACTTTGGTTTATTTGACCCGACTTTGGTTTATGTGACCTGGCTTTGGTTTTTGTGACCTGGCTTTCGTTTCTGTGACTTGGCTTTGGTTTTTGTGACCCGGCTTTGGTTTCTGTGACCCAGCTTTGGTTTTGTGACCCGGCTTTGGCTTCTGTGACCCAGCTTTGGTTTCTATGACCCGGCTTTGGTTTCTGTGACCCGGCTTTGGTTTGTGGGACCCGGCTTTGGTTTCTGTGACCCGGCATTGGTTTCTGTAACCCGGCTTTAGTTTCCGTGATCCGGCTTTGGTTTCCGTGGCCCGGCTTTGGTTTCTGTGACCCGGCTTTGGTTTCTGGGACCCGGCTTTGGTTTCTGTGACCCGGCTTTGGTTTCTGTGACCCGGCTTTGGTTTCTGTGACCCGGCTTTGGTTTCTGTGACCCGGGTTTGGTTTCTTTGACCAGGCTTTGGTTTCTTTGACCCGGCTTTGGGTTCTGTGACCCGGCTTTGGTTTCTGTGACCCTGCTTTGGTTTCTGTGGCCGGACTTTGGTATCTGTGACCCCGCTTTGGTTTCTGTGACCCGGCTTTGGTTTCTGTGACCCAGCTTTGGTTTCTGTGACCCGGCTTTGGTTTTTATGACCTGGCTTTGATTTATGTGACCCGGCTTTGGTTTATGTGACCCAGTTTTGGTTTCAGTGACCCGGTTTTGGTTTCTGTGACCCAACTTTGATTTCTGTGACCCGGCTTTGGTTTCTGTGGCCCAGCTTTGGTTTCTGTGACCCGGTATTGGTTTCTGTGACCCGTCGTTGGTTTCTTTGACCCGGCTTTGGTTTCTGTGACCCGGCTTTGCTTTCTGTGACCCGGTTTTGGTTTCTGTCACCCGACTTTGGTTTCTGTGACCCGGCTTTGGTTTCTGTGACCCGGCTTTGGTTTCCGTGACCTGACTTTGGTTTCTGTGACCTGGCTTTTAAGCCTGTACACCAAAAACTGAGTCTCGCGTCCGAGTCTCGCGAGTCCGAGTCCGAGTCCAGACTCGCGATGCCGATCCTCCTGCATGGAATCGTCTCGCGATGCTGAGTCTTTTGCGTAGAATCGCGAGACCCGCGAGCGGCGGCCGGGGGCCGGGGGGGAGGGGGGGGTGGGAAATGGCCGGGAGTCCGGTTCAACATCGACCGAGAACAGGTCGGACGACTACTTTCCGAGGCCCCCTTACCCCCACCCCCCTCCATTCCGAGGCTCCCAAACACCCCCTCACCCTCTTCTTTTGCCCATTCGTTGGTGCCCGTCTCCCGCATTGGTCGGGCCAGCCACACCTAAAACAGACGTATTGCTACCCGATCGAGAGTGCTGTACGTGCGATTTGACCCTAGGGTTTCACCGAGGTGCCACGAGGTGTGGTTTGGCCCGCCGGTGCACAAAGCACCGTGCATCGATTCGTCTCCTTTTTTTTCTAAGGCACTGTGCCTTCGACCCGGCCGCCAGGCCGGGCTCTAGCAGTAACAATGGCCACTCAGGGCTCGCAACAGCAGTCTCCCCAGCAGCAGCAGCAGCAGTTGATGCAGCAGCAGAGCCAATAGAAGCAAACACCCAGTGCATCGGGGTCTAAGCCGGGTGGCACCCTCATCAAGGCAACGCTGAACGTCCGCGGCCGGGTGGACAAACGCAAGACGAAGCCCTCTGTCGCGTGGACCGTGTTCACATACGTGGTGATCAATGGAGAGCCAAGGGTTGCGTGCAACCTGTGTCCGCCACGCACGGGACTGAAGGGTACCTTCGGGCTGAACCAAAGCACTGAGGACATTAGCGGGCAAGAGTATCCAACTCTGTCCCTTGTGGTGCCTTTCTTTAGCACAATCCTGCAGAAACTTCACATCTGGCACGTGAAGGCCACAAAGGCAGCAGAGAAGAAGCAGAAGAAGGCTGCACTGGACAACACGGAGAAGCTTCTTGTCATGCTGCAGCCGGGCCTCTCCAGTGTCGTGGACAAGGTGAGATGGTGGTGGTAGTGGTGGTTGTGGTGGTTGTGGCGGTGATTGCATTTATTCAGACGTATTTTTATTTTCTTGTCACATCTAACGCTTGCTTTTGTCATTCCATTGTGCTTGCAGCTCAAGAAGTACGTGAAGAGATGCAGCATCCGCCACGTTGTGGCAACTGTGGTCGTCCCTCGGTTCCGGTTCCGTTTCTTTGAGCGCGTGCACAAGGTACACTTGGTTGTTGTGGACGTGTCGGAACTCCTTCATTCGTTGTATTCTTGGAGTCATGTTTTGGTAAACATGTTCTCATTGGTTTGTCCTGTTGTGGGTGCAGCTCCTCGGCATCAAGTCCACAGTGGAGCTTGAGGTGAAGGTGCTGGAGTTCTTCAAGCCCTACATCACCAAAGTACAGGAAGAGCGGTGGGCAGTTGCTGCAACTGCAGAGGCTGCTACAGCTGCCGAGGCTGCAGCAGCAGCAACAGACCCTGATAACGATGACGACATGGCAATATCTACTAACGTGCCGTGAACCCCAGCAGCAGCAGCAGCAGCCGCACCTGGCGGCAGCCAACAGCTGAGTGGTCCGGTAGCAGCGGCAAAGAATGGGCACGGCAAGGCCAGGCGGCAGAGCATGCTGGAGGCTGCTCTGGCGGACCCCATGGACGACCTGTACAAGGAACCCGAGACAACAGAGCAGGTGGTCGTGTCGGAAACTATCGAAGAGGAAGTGGGGTTTTACAAGAAGGAGGCAAGAGGTGGCAGGCGTTGCAACGTGTTGAAGTGGTACAAGGAGAACTACATGCACTACCCCACTTTCGCCCTGGTTGTGCAGGACGTGTTGGCGGTACCAGCAACAAGCACTCCGTCCGAGCGGATGTTCTCGCTCTGCGGAAGGGTGGTGACGGATTTCCGCCATTCACTGTCGCAGCTCACAGTTCAGGACCTGCTTTGCCTGAAAACTTGGATCAATGACCCTGCACTTAGGGATTTCCCGGTGGCACCCAATGGCACTGTGGCAGAGGAGCTGCTTGAGATTGAGGAGAAAGAGAAGGCAGCAAGGAGAGCAGCAAGGAAGGCTGTCAAAGTAGCTCAGAAAGGCAAGAAGGGTGCCACAGAGGAGCAGGATGCCGCATGCGACACTGATGAGGTTCAGCAGGAAGAACAGGAGAGTGATGACGACAGTAGTTCAGAGGAGTCTGAGGATGAGAACGATGATGATGACAACGATGACGAGGACAAAGGTGGATACATGGGTGGTGGAGGTGATGGTGATGAGGATGATGATGTACTGGAGTTGAGCTAGTTTCATATTTCAAGTACTTTACTCTCATCAAGTGTTTTTCTTCATTCCTTTCATGCTTCCATCCTTTCATGCTTACATCTAGTCTATGGTTTCCACTTGTCCAACATTCTGTTTGAAGTTAGAGAACTGAGCTATTCTGTAAAGAATTCATGGCCATGGTTTAAAGAACTAAGCTCTTCTGTAATGAATTCATGGCCATGGTGTGAAGGATAGGAACAACGATCAAGAAGCAACTTGGAAAACCATAGAGCAACATTACATAAGTGTTAGTCAGTTTCAGTTCCACTGTTATTGTGACTTTGTCATAACAATACACTGAAGAGAACACCCTGGCTGTGCAGGTTGTGGTGTTTCTCATTGTTGGTGTTCTGGAGTGTCAGCAGTAGAGGTAATGGTGGTGCCACTGTTGGTGTTGGCGGTAATGGAGGTGCTGCTGGGGGTGGTGGTCATGGTGGTGAAGGTAAGTGTGGTGTTGTAATTGCTGGCAGTAAAGGTAGTCATGGTGCTGGTGGTGGGAAGTGTGGAAACAGCAGACTCACGAGTCTGCTGCAAAGGAATCGCGATCCTGTGGTCTCGCGATTCCGAGATGGGACTCGCGATACCGAGAATGGGACTGGTCTCCGACTCGCAAGACCAATTCCGTACAGGGAATCACGAGACCGGTCTCGTTTTTACCCTTACTGGCTTTGGTGTCTGTGACGCGGCTTCGGTTTCTGTGACCCGGCTTTGGTTTTTGTGACCAGGCTTTGGTTTCTGTGACCCGGCTTTGCTTTCTGTGACCCGGCTTTGGTTTCTGTGACCCAGCTTTGGTTTCTTTGACCCAGATTTAGTTTCTGTGGCCCGGCTTTGGTTTCAGTAAGCCGGCTTTGGTTTCTGTGACCCGGCTTTGGTTTCTGTGACCCGGCTTTGGTTTCTGTGACGTGGCTTTGATTTCTGTGACCCGGCTCTGGTTTCTGTGACTCAGCTTTGGTTTCTGTGACTCAGCTTTGGTTTCCGTGACATGGCTTGGTTTCTGTGACCCGGCTTTGGTTACTGTGTCCCGGCTTTGGTTTCTGTGACCCGGCTTTGGTTTCTGTGACCCGGCTTTGGTTTCTGTTACCTGGCTTTGG
>SZWC01000423.1:226482-241886 GCA_023375785.1 Penium margaritaceum
TGGTTTCTGTGACCCGGCTTTGGTTTCTGTGACCCGACTTTGGTTTCTGTGACCCGGCTTTGGTTTCTGTGACGCGGCTTTGGTTTCAGTGACCCAGCATTTGTTTCTGTGACCCGGCTTTGGTTTCTGTGACCCGGCTTTGGTTTCTATGACCAGGCTTTGGTTTCTGTGACCCGGCTTTGATTTATGTGACCTGGCTTTGGTTTCTGTGACCCTGCTTTGGTTTTTGTGATCCGGCTTTGGTTTCTATGACCCGGCTTTGGTTCCTGTGACCCGGCTTTGGTTTCTGTGACCCAGCTTTGGATTCTGTGGCCCGGCTTTGGTTTTTGTGACCCGGCTTTGATTTCTTTGACCCGGCTTTGGTTTATGTGACCCGGTTTTTGTTTCTGTGACCCGGCTTTGGTTTCTGTGACCCGGCTTGGTTTTTGTGACCAGGCTTTGGTTTTCGTGACCCGGCTTTGGTTTCTTTGACCCGGCTTTGGTTTCTGTGACCCGGGTTTGGTTTCTGTTGTCAGAAGATTGCAATGAGCAAGGATGCTAGGAGCAGAAGCGAGCAGAAGCACTAAAGCATGCGAGAGCAACTTAGCAGAGTGACGGGAGCAGAGAGGTAAGGAAGACGCCACTCGTGCGAACACACGAGTTCGAGGTAAAAAACCTCGGTTTGGGTCCTAAAACCAGGGGTTTGGTTAAAAACGGAAATGGGCCTCCGGAGACTCGAAATATTCGAGTCTCCCTGCTCTGGGTCGTTGATGACGATTGCCTCTCAGTCTTGCGAAGGGGGTAAACCCCTGACGCGGACTGAGAACACCATTCTGCAAACTCCGACGATGACTTCAGAGGAGGAGCTGGAGACTCGACCCGTTACAGTGGTATCAGATCCAGACGACCCTCGCGACCAAGAGTTCGATGGAAACAGCGGCTACAACATAGATAAAACACCGCCGGCAGCTGCAAGCAGCAGCAGAAATGCCAGAAGGGACTACGGCATCCACGCTTCACCGTTTGAAGCGCCGTAAAGTGCGTAAGGACGCTAGAGAAGAGCTCATTTTTTTGGGACTTCTTCTCCACAGCATCTCCCCACCTCCAGGGGACCTAGGGGAATTTTGTGGGACGGGGTGGGGAGTGCGCACCCCCAAACCACCAAGTTTTTCCTTCTCTTCAAGGTTCCCCTCCTTCCCTCCTTCAACCAAAAATTGGGACAGCGTTTCTTCCCAAGGCCAGGGGCTCTCAAAGCTTGAGAAAGCCCTAAGGAGAGGGAGGACAACACCTTGGGGACTTTTGGCGGCTCCCCCAACGCCGCCGGCTCAAGGAGGACACCGCCAAGGGGCGTGAGACGTGACAAGAAGACGCAAGAAGAGATCAAGGAAGACCAGAAGACAAGAAGACAAGAAGACAAGAAGAAAAGTAGCCTTTTCGTTCTTGACCTTGTACTTGCTTGTTTTCTTACTCTTTGTCTTCGTTTTGTGAGCGGTACTCACACTTCTTGTTACTCCCTTGTATTGTGATTTTCTGTTTTCCTAGATCCTAGTTGCTACCAAGTGCCGTGAGTCATGGCTTAGGAGGACTAGTTTCTAAACCCACAACCTTGTGCCGACGTGGCGGCCTAGGAAAATAGAAATTTAAATTGAAATTTCCTCACCGATCGTGAGAGCAACATCTTAGGAGGCGATTCCTCCTCGTTGTAGGGTGATCCTCACAACGACCTTCACGTGCTAGTTGCACGAACGACGAGATGGCAAGTGTCGGACCGTCCAAGACCAACAAGGGCAAGGTGGTGACGTTCTCACCATACGTCCTTGGCGGACTTCAAGTTTTGGGAGCCGCCACCGCGAGCACGGTTGCCAACCCAAAGGCAACCGTACCGCCTAAGGCAACCGTACCGCCTAAGGCAACCGTACCGCCTAAGGCAACCGTACCGCCTAAGGCAACCGAAGCCAACCTCGGCAACACCGAGAAGCGTGCGGAGGCCGCAAAGGTGCTCGACGAGCACGTCGACGCGCACATGGACGACCCCCATGCGATGGACGACGCGATGGAGGAGGACCTCCCGGAGGAGGACCCCGACAAAGAGCACGACGTCGACGATGGCGAAGGCGACGAGGATCGCGACCATCGCCATCGTCGTGCGACGAACTCGAGCCGATTGCTCGAGAAGGATAAGGCGCCCGCCGCATTGCCTGAAGATGCCGACGGCAGTGAGACTGCCGAGAGCAGCAAGGGCGCTGAAAGCAGTCACACGGGAAGTTCCCGTGAGAACGAGCCGGACGACGACGCCGCGAAGGCAATTCGCGATGGCCGTCGTAGGCTTGCGGAGTTTGCTGCTGAGGCGGCAGGCCGACTCAAGATCACCACCGACGGTGGAGATACGGCACTTGCATTCGTAGCAGAAGGGTAGTCAACCGAGGTCGCACCACTGGAATCCGAACTCCACCCGTCTCCCTGCTTAATCAAGCTAACCAGTGGATCAAACCGCTGTATCCATGCATTCTCTTGGACTCTCAGAGTCTGCAGTGGCAGAGCACTCTTTGAGCGTGGCGTTGTGGCAGCGCCCTCCATCTCTTGCACCCACCATCTCCACCATCACCTCTCTAAGAGATTATGCCAAGGAGAATGAGCTCTTGGCGGTATCCCCTTGGAACAACATCCTCATCAAGGTCAACTCAACAACCGACCTTGATGAATCAACGGTTCTCCTCGGCACTCTCTACACTGGAACAAACCATGAGCAACAACACGATCAACGTTCTTCTTTGTGTTCAACCTTCAGTGAAGCTGATCTACTTCATTGACTGTTCAACGTCCAATAGCGCATTGATCGACATTGTTACTCATCTTCCACAGTGTCTACAAGACTCCCCCCGATTGCATGGGCAAAGAGATGGTTCCAGAAACTACCATCAATGGAGAGTTGAAGTGCTCCTCAACCTGGGACTACTTCACTTTCCCAGGTTCAATCTCCGACGGGTACTACTTGGTCTCCTAAACTCAATATCCTTTCTTGGTACGGACTAGGTCGAAGCACTTCTAAAGGAGGCGCTCATCCTCACCACTCACCACTCCCTTCACCCACTTATCCGATACCCACATGAAGGATTCTCTGAGATCTGGCAATCCTTGTATCTGAGTTGTGCATCACCTTCTTTCCGGTGTTGACTTCAAGGGGGGCTGTTGGAATATTGAAGTCAACACTGACATCTCCCCTCGGATAATCCGAGATCTCAATAATGGTTCAGGTTCAGCATTGAGCCACCACGGACCACCTCGCCAACGGATTGTCGGTCACGACTAGTGACCAAGAGGCGAGTCGCCCCTAATAACTGTGACCACGTCGCAATCGCGTCCGGCCAGCGAAGAAGAAGCCATTGTGCTGCCCTTGTCCTGTTCTACGATATATTACCGAGGACGTTCATTCCCTCGAACTTAACCAGAACAGTTGTGTCCATCCTATTCCCTTTGGTTCCGCGGCTTTTCCGCCGTGCTCTTGCTCTGCTCGCTCCTACCGTCTTTCACCCACCACTCTCTCCTCGCAACTCTTCGCTTCGTCACCTTCGACCCTTCGCCCAACCTCATCGCATCACTCGCGTCCATCTCCTCTCCTCCTATCTACGTCGGAGTCCCGGTGCCTCGCCTCTCTCAAGGCTCTGCGACTAACTTGGGCCTGTACGCACCTTTCTGTTCCCGTCACTTCGCTACCAAGCTGCTGCTTGCTCCACTGCTTCTGCTTGCTTCTGCTCTTGCCGCTCCCATTCCTTACACTCTTCTGACAGTGTCCGATATCCTGACGGCGGCTAGCACGCTACTGTTACTGACGACGTGAGAAGGCGGTGCGAGGAGGCAGCTCGAGATGAAGGATGCAGGGGAGCTGAGGAAGTCGAGGCGGATGAAGGAGAGGAGGCTCATGAAGGGAGGTGAGGAGGGCGGAGGTACTTGGGAAGCTGAGGAGATGAGGGACAGAGGACAGCGGACGGCAGGAAGCTTCCTGGAAATTGACTGCAGGCAGCAGCTTGGGAGCTGCTTGCAACTATTGTGGACGCCGAGTCACCGATTGTTGGCCACGGGCGCGGAATGGGCACATGGCTTCCTCGGGATGACGAGATGTTGCTTCAACGCGAGGAACACTGCAAGCGGTGCTGCTGATGTCAGCTATCGTCGAAGCGGAGAGGCGCGAAGGGACGGTGGCGGCGACGGAGGAGTGCAGATCCACGAAGCGAACCAATGATGGTGGCAGAGCGATGACTAGGTCACGGGACACCAGGTGATGTCGCCTGAGGCTCTGATACCATATCAGAAGACTACAATGAGCAAGGATGCCAAGAGCAAAAGCGAGTAGAAGCACTAAAGCATGCCAGAGCAACTTAGCAGAGTGACGAGAGCAGAGAGGTGAGGAAGACGCCGAGGAGTTAGTTGTGGGAGCACGAGAGAGGCGAGACTTGACAACGTCGAGGTAGACGGAGGGCAGGGAGAGAACACGGAAGCGAAGCGAGGTGAGGGATGTGCCAAGGATGAGCGAAGAGTTGAGAGTGACGGAGCGAAGAGAGATTTGGGACTGGTGGGCGAAGGCAGTAGGAGCGAAAAACGAGTAGAGCGAGTACACGGTGGCGAAACCGCGGAACCAAAAGGGAACAAAATGAGAAGAGTTGTTCTGGTTGAACTCGAGGGAATGAACGTCCTCGGAAATATACAACAGAACAGGATAAGAGAGAGCACCAACGGCTTCTTTCCGCTAGCCGGACGCGGGTGACATGTGTCACTTTATTAGGGGATGACTTGACACACGGGACTCAACGGTCAGACACTCGAAGAGCCGTTAGGTCAAGGTGGTTCGGTCTCCGACCTGAACCGTTATTGAGAAGGAATAACTTTCGTCGGAGTCGGAGATTTCCAACATCTGTGACCCGACTTTGGTTTATGTGACCCGGCTTTGGTTTCTGTGACCCGGCTTTGGTTTTTGCGACCTGTCTTTGGTTTCTGTGACCCAGCTTTGGGTTCTGTGACCCGGCTTTGGTGTCTGTGACCCGGCTTTGGTTTCTATGACCCGGCTTTGGATCTGTGAACCGGCTTTGGTTTATATGACCAGGCATTGGTTTCCGTGACCCGGCTTTGGTTTCTGTGACCCGGTTTTGGTTTCTGTGACCCGGCTTTGGTTTTTGTGACCCGGCTTTGGTTTCTGTGAACCGGCTTTGGTTTATATGACCAGGCATTGGTTTCCGTGACCCGGCTTTGGTTTCTGTGACCCGGTTTTGGTTTCTGTGACCCGGCTTTGGTTTTTGTGACCCGGCTTTGGTTTTTGTGACCCCGTTATGGTTTCTATGACCCGGCTTTGGATTCTGTGACCCCGTTTTGGTTTAGGTGACGTGGCTTTGGTTTGTTTGACCCGGCTCTGGTTTCTGTGACTCGGCTTTGGTTTCTGTGACCCGGCTTTGGATTCTGTGACCCCGTTTTGGTTTAGGTGACGTGGCTTTGGTTTGTTTGACCCGGCTCTGGTTTCTGTGACTCGGCTTTGGTTTCAGTGACTCGGCTTTGGTTTCTGTGACATGGCTTGGTTTCTGTGACCCGGCTTTGGTTGTTGTGTCCCGGCTTTGGTTTCTATGCCCCGGCTTTGGTTTCTGTGACCCGGCTCTGGTTGATGTGACCCGGCTTTGCTTTCTGTGACCCAGCTTAGCTTTCTGTATCCCAGCTTTGGTTTCTATGATCCGGCTTTGGTTTCTGTCACCCGGCTTTCATTACTGTGACCCGGCTTTGAATACTGTGACCCGGCTTTGGTTTCTGTGACCCGGCTTTGGTTTCTGTGACCCGGCTTAAGTTTCTATGACCCGGCGTTAGTTTTTGTGACCAGGATTTTGTTTTTGTGACCCGGCTTTGGTTTCTGAAACCCAGCTTTTGATTCTGAGAGACGGCTTTGGTTTCTGTGACCCGGGTTTAGTTTCTGTGACCCGACTTTGGTTTCTGTGGCCCGGCTTTGGTTTATGTGACCCGGTTTTGGTTTTTGTGACCAAGCTTTGGTTTATGTGAACCGGCTTTGGTTTCTGTGACCCGGCTTTGGTTTCAGTGACCCGGCTTTGGTTTCTGTGACCCGGCTTTGGGTCTGTAACCCGGCTTTGGGTTCTGTGACCCGGCTCTGGTTTCTGTGACTCGGCTTTGGTTTCTGTGACATGGCTTGGTTTATGTGACCCATCTTTGGTTGCTGTATCCCGGCTTTGGTTTCTGTGCCCCGACTTTGGTTTCTGTGACCCGGCTTTTGTTTCTGTGACCCGGCTTTGGTTTCTGTGACCCGGCTTTGGTTTCTGTGACCCGGCTTTGGTTTCTGTGACCCGGCTTTGGTTTCTGTGACCCGGCTTTGGTTTCTATGACCTGGCTTCGGTTTCTTTGACCCGGCTCTGGTTTCTGTGACTTGGCTTTGGTTTCAATGACTCGGCTTTGGTTTCTGTGACATGGCTTGGTTTATGTGACCCAGCTTTGGTTGCTGTGTCTCGGCTTTGGTTTCTATGCCCCGACTTTGGTTTCTGTGACCCGTCTTTGGTCTCTGTGACCCGGCTTTGGTTTCTGTGACCCGGCTTTGGTTTCTGTGACCCGGCTTTGGTTTCTATGACCCGGCTTTGGTTTTTGTGACCAGAATGTTGTTTTTGTGACCCGGCTTTGGTTTCTGGAACCCAGCTTTGGATTGTGTGAGTCGGCTTTGGTTTCTGTGACCCGGCTTTGGTTTCTGTGACCCGGCTTTGGTTTCTCTCGCCCGGCTTTGGTTTCTGTGACCCGGTTTCGGCTTCTGTGACCAAGCTTTGGTTTATGTGACCCGGCTTTGGTTTCTGTTGCCCGGCTTTGGTTTGTGTGACCCGGCTTTGCTTTCAATGACCCGGCTTTGGTTTCTATGACCCCGCTTTGGGTCTGTAACTCGGCTTTGGGTTCTGTGACCCGGCTTTGGTTTTGTGACCCGGCTTTGGTTTCTGTGACCCGGCTTTTGTTTCTGTGACCCGCCTTTGGTTTCTGTGACCCGGCTTTTGTTTCTGTGACCCGCCTTTGGTTTCTGTGACCCGGCTTTTGTTTCTGTGACCCGCCTTTGGTTTCTGTGACCCGGCTTTTGTTTCTGTGACCCGCCTTTGGTTTCTGTGACCCGGCTTTTGTTTCTGTGACCCGCCTTTGGTTTCTGTGACCCGGCTTTTGTTTCTGTGACCCGCCTTTGGTTTCTGTGACCCGGCTTTTGTTTCTGTGACCCGCCTTTGGTTTCTGTGACCCGGCTTTTGTTTCTGTGACCCGCCTTTGGTTTCTGTGACCCGGCTTTTGTTTCTGTGACCCGCCTTTGGTTTCTGTGACCCGGCTTTTGTTTCTGTGACCCGCCTTTGGTTTCTGTGACCCGGCTTTTGTTTCTGTGACCCGCCTTTGGTTTCTGTGACCCGGCTTTTGTTTCTGTGACCCGCCTTTGGTTTCTGTGACCCGGCTTTTGTTTCTGTGACCCGCCTTTGGTTTCTGTGACCCGGCTTTTGTTTCTGTGACCCGCCTTTGGTTTCTGTGACCCGGCTTTTGTTTCTGTGACCCGCCTTTGGTTTCTGTGACCCGGCTTTTGTTTCTGTGACCCGCCTTTGGTTTCTGTGACCCGGCTTTTGTTTCTGTGACCCGCCTTTGGTTTCTGTGACCCGGCTTTTGTTTCTGTGACCCGCCTTTGGTTTCTGTGACCCGGCTTTTGTTTCTGTGACCCGCCTTTGGTTTCTGTGACCCGGCTTTTGTTTCTGTGACCCGCCTTTGGTTTCTGTGACCCGGCTTTTGTTTCTGTGACCCGCCTTTGGTTTCTGTGACCCGGCTTTTGTTTCTGTGACCCGCCTTTGGTTTCTGTGACCCGGCTTTTGTTTCTGTGACCCGCCTTTGGTTTCTGTGACCCGGCTTTTGTTTCTGTGACCCGCCTTTGGTTTCTGTGACCCGGCTTTTGTTTCTGTGACCCGCCTTTGGTTTCTGTGACCCGGCTTTTGTTTCTGTGACCCGCCTTTGGTTTCTGTGACCCGGCTTTTGTTTCTGTGACCCGCCTTTGGTTTCTGTGACCCGGCTTTTGTTTCTGTGACCCGCCTTTGGTTTCTGTGACCCGGCTTTTGTTTCTGTGACCCGCCTTTGGTTTCTGTGACCCGGCTTTTGTTTCTGTGACCCGCCTTTGGTTTCTGTGACCCGGCTTTTGTTTCTGTGACCCGCCTTTGGTTTCTGTGACCCGGCTTTTGTTTCTGTGACCCGCCTTTGGTTTCTGTGACCCGGCTTTTGTTTCTGTGACCCGCCTTTGGTTTCTGTGACCCGGCTTTTGTTTCTGTGACCCGCCTTTGGTTTCTGTGACCCGGCTTTTGTTTCTGTGACCCGCCTTTGGTTTCTGTGACCCGGCTTTTGTTTCTGTGACCCGCCTTTGGTTTCTGTGACCCGGCTTTTGTTTCTGTGACCCGCCTTTGGTTTCTGTGACCCGGCTTTTGTTTCTGTGACCCGCCTTTGGTTTCTGTGACCCGGCTTTTGTTTCTGTGACCCGCCTTTGGTTTCTGTGACCCGGCTTTTGTTTCTGTGACCCGCCTTTGGTTTCTGTGACCCGGCTTTTGTTTCTGTGACCCGCCTTTGGTTTCTGTGACCCGGCTTTTGTTTCTGTGACCCGCCTTTGGTTTCTGTGACCCGGCTTTTGTTTCTGTGACCCGCCTTTGGTTTCTGTGACCCGGCTTTTGTTTCTGTGACCCGCCTTTGGTTTCTGTGACCCGGCTTTTGTTTCTGTGACCCGCCTTTGGTTTCTGTGACCCGGCTTTTGTTTCTGTGACCCGCCTTTGGTTTCTGTGACCCGGCTTTTGTTTCTGTGACCCGCCTTTGGTTTCTGTGACCCGGCTTTTGTTTCTGTGACCCGCCTTTGGTTTCTGTGACCCGGCTTTTGTTTCTGTGACCCGCCTTTGGTTTCTGTGACCCGGCTTTTGTTTCTGTGACCCGCCTTTGGTTTCTGTGACCCGGCTTTTGTTTCTGTGACCCGCCTTTGGTTTCTGTGACCCGGCTTTTGTTTCTGTGACCCGCCTTTGGTTTCTGTGACCCGGCTTTTGTTTCTGTGACCCGCCTTTGGTTTCTGTGACCCGGCTTTTGTTTCTGTGACCCGCCTTTGGTTTCTGTGACCCGGCTTTTGTTTCTGTGACCCGCCTTTGGTTTCTGTGACCCGGCTTTTGTTTCTGTGACCCGCCTTTGGTTTCTGTGACCCGGCTTTTGTTTCTGTGACCCGCCTTTGGTTTCTGTGACCCGGCTTTTGTTTCTGTGACCCGCCTTTGGTTTCTGTGACCCGGCTTTTGTTTCTGTGACCCGCCTTTGGTTTCTGTGACCCGGCTTTTGTTTCTGTGACCCGCCTTTGGTTTCTGTGACCCGGCTTTTGTTTCTGTGACCCGCCTTTGGTTTCTGTGACCCGGCTTTTGTTTCTGTGACCCGCCTTTGGTTTCTGTGACCCGGCTTTTGTTTCTGTGACCCGCCTTTGGTTTCTGTGACCCGGCTTTTGTTTCTGTGACCCGCCTTTGGTTTCTGTGACCCGGCTTTTGTTTCTGTGACCCGCCTTTGGTTTCTGTGACCCGGCTTTTGTTTCTGTGACCCGCCTTTGGTTTCTATGACCCGGCTTTGGATTCTGTGACCCAGGTTTGGTTTCCGTGACCCGGCTTTGGTTTCTGTGACCTGGCTTTGGTTTCTGTGACCCGGCTTTGGTTTCTGTGACCCAGCTTTGGTTTCTTGTGACCCGACTTTGGTTTCTGTGACTGGCTTTGGTTTTTGTGACCCGGCTTTGGTTTCTGTGACTCGGCTTTGGTTTCTGTGACCCGGCTTTGTTGTCTGTGACCCGGCTTCAGTTTTTGTTACCTGGCTTTGGTTTCTGTGACCTAGATTTGGTTTCTGTGACCCGACTTTAGTTTCGGGGACCCGACTTTGGTTTCTGTAACCTGGCTTTGGTTTCCGTGACCCAGATTTGGTTTCTGTGACCCGGCTTTGGTTTCTGTGAGCCGGCTTTGGTTTTTGTGGCCCGACTTTGGTTTCCGTGACCCGGCTTTTGTTTCTGTGACCTGGCTTTGGTTTCTGTGATCTGGCTTTGGTTTCTGTGACCGGGCTCTGGTTTCTGTGACTCGGCTTTGGTTTCTGTGACTAAGTAGCATGTGGTGTGTGATTTGTGGTGTGGGGTATGTGGTCAGTAGTGTGAGGTGGTGTAACGTGGTAAAGTGAGGTATGGTGTGGTGTGGTGTGGTGTGGTGTGGTGTGGTGTGGTGTGGTGTGGTGTGGTGTGGTGTGGTGTGGTGTGGCGTGGTGTGGTGTGATGTGGTGTGGTGTGATATGGTGTGGTGTGGTGTAGTATGGTGTGGTGTGGTAGGGTAGGCAGGGCAGGGCAGGGGCAGGGGCGTGAGCATGGGCGTGAGCGTGGACGTGGGCGTGTGCAGGGGTGTGGGCGTGGGTGGGGGCGTGGAAATGGACATGGACGTGGGTGTGGGCCTGGTTGTGGGAGTGGACGTGGGCGTGGACGTACCCCCCTTCCCCTCTCCCCCTCCCCCTCCCACTCCAGGAGTGGGAGTGGGAAGGGGAGGGGGGGAGGGAGGGGGAGTGGCACTCCCCCTCCCTCTCCCGCTCTCCCTCCTCCTCCTCAGCCTCCCCATGTCCATCCCCTCCCCCTCCTCCTCCCCTGGCCCACACCCTTCCTCCCCCTTCCCCCTTCCCTCCTCCCCCCTCCCTCTCTCCCTGCCCCTTTCCCTATCCCTACCCCTAACCTTCCCCCTCCCCTTCCCCCGCCCCTTTCTCCCTCCCCCTTCCCCTCCCCCTCCCCCACCCCTTCCCCCTCCCTCTTCCTCCCCCTCTATCCCACAAGGAGGAGGAGGACGAGGAGGAGGAGGAGAAAGAGGAGGAGTAGGAGGAGGAGGAGGAGGAGGACGGCGACGACAACGACAACGCCGACTATGATGATGACGACGACAACGACGATGAAGACGACAATGACGACGATGAAGACGAGGATGACGACGATGAAGACGACGACAACAACGATGAAGACGACGAACGGCGGTGACGGTGACGACGATGAAACGACGACGACGACAACGACGCCAACGACCACGACGATGAGGAGGAGGACGACGAGGAGGACGACAAGGAGGACGACGATGAGGATGAGGACGAGAACAAGGACGAGGACAATGGGGGAGGTGAAGGAGGAGGAGGAGGGAAAGCGGGAAGGGAGGACGAGGACGAGGATGAGGAGGAGGAGGAGGAGGATGAGGCGGAGGAGGGGGAGGAGGAAGAGGAGGAGGAGGAGGGAGAGGAGGAGGCGAAGGAGGAGGAGGTGAAGGAGGAGGAAGAGGAGGAGGAGGATGAGGAGGAGAAGGAGGAGGCGGATGAGGAGGAGGAGGAGGAGGAGGTGGAGGAGGAGGAGGAGGAGGATGAGGAGGAGGAGGAGGAGGAGGAGGTGGAGGAGGAGGAGAAGGCAGAGGAGGAGGAGGAAGAGGAGGAGGAGGAGGAGGAGGAGGAGGATGCTGAGGAGGAGAAGGACGCCTCCGCCTCCGCCTTCGCCTCCGCCTCTGCCTCCCACTCCTCACCCTACGCCTCCCCATACCCCTTCCCTTCTCCCACTCCCTCCCTTGCCACCTGCCCCTCACCCTCCGCCTCCCCCTCCCCCTCTAAGTCCGCCTCCTCCTCCTCCTACTCCCCCTCCATCTCCCCCTTCCCCTCCCATTCTCCCTCCTACTCCCCCTTCCCTCCCCCACCGATTCCCCCTTGTCCTCTCCCGCCGTCTCCCCCTCCCCCTCCCCCTCCCCCTCCGCCTCCCCTCCTTCTCCCTCTCCGCTTCCCCGTCCCCCTGTCGCTTCCCCCTCTCCCTCCCCCTCCCACACCCATCCACGCACAGACTTCGGTTGTTTTTGCTGCAGTTTTTTCTCTGGCCGTTGTTTTTGCTACTCACGCACGTACCGCACGCACGCACGCACGAACCCACGCACAGACGCACGCACAAAAGCACCTGCGCTGCCGCAGCCGCCACCGTTGTCGTTGCCGTTGCCCTTGACGTTTTTTTTTTTTATGCATAGTGGGCATTGCCGCTACAAGAGACTCAAGGCTCAACTCGCTCCTTCCGACAAGAACTCCCAGCCATGCGATGTGGATAGGATGAGGCAAAGTTGTCCGATCAGGAGGAGTTGAAAAATCTGTCGCAGTTAAATTTTTTCGGCCCCTGGTCATAACCGACAGGCGGGGGGCTACCTCAGCACCAAAACAAGCCTCTCGACCGCAGTTTAGTTTTCAGTTTCCCACGTCGCTTCTCACAGCCACCTCACAACAAGAAAAATTTACTAGGTAAGGGGACCCTCTGATCAATATCCTAGATCGGTGAGTAGCAATTTCAACGGTGAAGGAACCATTTTAAGTGCAACATTCGGATATAAACATAGATGTAGATAGACATGCAAACATACATATATATGTAGATTTAGATACAAATATAGACCTAGATATAGATATATACATAAAGAAAAATAAAGATGCATGTAGATATGAATATTTGTTGATGTATACAGATATGTATAAATGTAAAGATACACAGATAGATGTAAATACAGATATAGAGAAAGATATGGATAAAGATATAGATATAAATATAGATATCGATATACATATAGGTATAATTATAAGTATAGATTTAAATATAGATAAAGATAATTGCTACATCTTTGAGAGCTTACTATGATCCTAAAATGAGCTCATCAGTCAAGACCATTAGAAAAAATGTTCCAGGTAAGGTTTTGAAGTGGTAGTAATCCATCTTTAGGCAGGTTACTATGTAACCCTATGCACGCTTTGCGTGCAACCACCGCCTCTTGTTTTTCATTAAAATGAAGACAAACCATCTGCATATTTCTATATTTTCTTTACCTGTCTACTGTCATACGTTAGCTAGGTCACCTTCTGCTGTACGCATTGGACGAATGTCAGAGGTCGCTTTTCATTTTAAACATCGATGTTTGAATGAGATGTTTTCATTTCGCGCGCTTGATCGCGCCTCACGGACATCACTTGCCACTTCGGTACGGTACGAGATTCTCGTACCATTCCGACATGGCAAGGTGCCTGCCTCGGTCTCGTATCGTCTCGTTCGAGACGTGCGAGATTGTCTTACTCCAGTGCAATACGAGGAGTTCGAGACGAGAGGTTTCGAGACTGTTCGAGATCAAGACCGACCTCGGTCTCGATTTAACAGCATTACACACGCGGCAGGGTCAGCCTAACAACTCGCCAAAAACCATTGTTTTGGCCAAAACTTTGTGCACAAGCGTCCAATTGACGCATCATCTAGACCTAGAGAGACAGAATCTCGAGTCAAATGCTACGCACATAGACATAGCAATAACATACAAACATGGGACGTTAACATCAGTCCATCGAGAACATTCTAAAGGTAGCAGAAAAACTGCGAGAGGTCCCAGCAGGAATCCGGCACGCCGTGGCAGCTATCTGGCAGCTGTAGATGGGTGGACGACCACCAGACATATGGGTGTCTAGCTCTAGCTGGGCTTGCGTCAAGAATCTGCACGAGTTTGGACACGACCAAGTGGTCAGAGGGAGCTTTATAAGACAGACGAGGACGACACATCACGACACTCCCCCATGACCCTATTGGTAATGGGTGTAAGACACGCAAGTGACGTCTTAGACTCTGCTCACACACATGGGCTATCACAACAAGGGAATAAATTGAATTGAAGCTTAAGACGCACATACGATGGATCATGCGCCACTGGCATCTTAGCCAAGTGCAAGATTGGTGCCTCTAACATCATGCTCAGTTGTGCTTGAAAGCGTAGCTGCTTTTTTCAGCATAACACGGATAGCTTTCGCTTAGTACACATTGGAGCAGCACATTTCAAGGATGCATGCATCCACATACGCTCGTGGTCGATGTGGTTAATTGTATTTTGGATATGCATGTTTAGAGAGGTTGTGGTGTAACGCTGGATTGCTGATCCTACGGGGCTACCATTCCGGTTTATTCCGGAGTGTGATTGACTGTCGGCGGCATGCTTCGGACCGGTCCGATTCGAACCCGAATTGGCCGTCCGTCAGGGTCTTAACATCTTTTTTCGTTTTGGCTGAAAGTTCGCTTCTGTGGTGGTTAACCCCTGTCCGCTTCTGTCGAAGAGAAATTTCAAGGAATAAAACCTTGCATTCCATGCGGCTTATGTCGCACCAGGGTAGGTTCCCAAGGAACTCTGTTCCAGGGGGGTATGTGGGAGTTGGGTGCGAACGCCTTGACCCACTAATGTCCACCATCGAAGTTAGTTCCAACCAACGGTCGTGACAGTTAGCTGAAGGGGTTCCCAAGCTGCTTGTTGAGAAACTTGTGGAATTACCCATCCCCCGGGTGGTTTGTGTGATTTGATAGCCAGTGCCTCCCCAACCATGCCCAACTTGTTTGTCTTAGAACCCCCCCCCCCCGGGGGAGGGGGGTCTTAACACTTGTAACCCAACTAGGGGTTATGTGGTGATTTCTCACATGTTTTGGACCTCACTCGTGTTTTGGACGCGAGCCGCACTCCCGCAGCAGTGAGCCAATGCCGCCCTCATTCTCCTACCGGGATATTTGTCCGCCGCCATACCTCGCCCGAGCTACCAGCTACCAGCTAAAACTTTGAATTTCACCTAACGGGCGTTAACTCGGAGTATTTTCACCACGTACCCGGATTCGCCCTCGAAATCAGGATGGAAAAGGCGTTTTAAGAAACCCCCCTCGTAACATTCGGAGGTTTGGGGTTTTGTTAAGGTTCGGGCACCTCCTAGGCCGCGCGGCAGGCCCCGCGGTAGTGGGGCCTGGGAGGTTCCCTTTCAACGCAGGCGGAGTTTAGTCTCCCAAAACAACTCGCACGTGCAAAACAATATTTCGGTAAAGTCGAAAGTGACCTGATATCCGGCGAAAATCCTGACAGTCAACGGTAGATGGCTTCTTTTCCCGAGTCGGCTATGGCGTCGCGCATAACCGCCCTTCTCCTACGGCCGAGTTGGCTATGGCGTGCCAGACAAACCAGAGAGTGGTCTCACGCTCAAGCGTGGCCTCAGCTGAGCTGACTACGCTCAAGCGAGCTGGCGAACAGACCGGTGGACTCGGCAGGCGGCTTCTGTGACCGGTTGATGCTCGTCTCAGTCAGCGTTTCCCCACCCCTGTCGACCTGAGCACCACCAACAGCACCAGCGGCAGAGCGAGCAAGCAGCGGAGCGAGCCTTTCCTGGAAATCCGTGGGGGGATTCAATGGAGAGCGACCAGAGCAACAAGCGCCAACGGACGCGAGGGGAGGCGGAGGAGGGCGGCGGAGAAGGAGGTACAGAGCTTGCGATCGCAGCTAGGTTGCTCCTTGCCGTGCCGGTCGCGAGCGATGCCTTTTCTCTTTCTTCTTTGTTTTGTTTTATTTTATTTT
>SZWC01000423.1:271836-285894 GCA_023375785.1 Penium margaritaceum
CCCCCCCCCCCCCCCCCCCTCTCTCTCTCTCTCTCTCTCTCGACTCAAGGCCTTACAACCTCCTCGTTGGCTACCCAGCCTGTTGGTTGTCCATCTAGATGCCGGCCATCTTTCGTTGCAACAAAGAAGGAAGGCAAAACCGGCCCTACCACATTATAACCATCCTTAATTTTCGTGAATTGTCTCATTTCATGAACAATAAGGAGTCCGTCATAGTGAATTATCAGGATTGTGTAAGAAACCAAATAATGTTCAGACAATAGCTAAGACCTGAACAAATGCATAACAATTTGACGTGAGTTGTAACTTGTAGGTCAGCGTGGCTAGCAGCCTTCCCCCTTTAAAACTATGCGTCCAAACGACAACTATTCCACGCATCTACAACCTCCTGTGGTCGTTTGTCCAATTAATGCCGCCAATGGAAATGTTGTTTTCTCCTTCCAAGTTCAAGTAGTGGTGCCTGTAACATGGCAGCTTCTGCAAACTATTAGCTTTCTTGAATTATTGTAAATATGCCCAGTGACTCACCAAGATTTGGGCTGCCACAAGCCAAGCTCAAGTAACAACTAATCTAATTATGGATTTACTCCACAACAACTCATGAGTAGAGTGTTTGCTCTAAGTGTCAGAGCAGGCAAATGACCTTGCATTAACCATATATAGCAGGGATTTCCAGCGGTGGAAAACAGTTTCTTCTAACGTATATGGAGGTAGCAGACTTACATGAAGGATGTCATGCCTCACCATACTCGACAAAAGCAGCTACGAATGAGCAACTTGTCTGATGCATATTCTGATGGAAAATGACCTAAAATAGCTTGGACGAAGTTCTGCGTCTATGTATCTTGAGCCAGAGGTGTTTGGTGTCAAAAAGCAAGGTATCACCATTCTAAAAAATGACTTCTCTTATTGACATATGCCATTTTTCGTTGTTGAGCTACCTGGAAGTGACCCTTTGCCTTCAGTGACAAGAAATCTATCAAGAAAGGCTTGAGCAAAGGAAAAACATTCTTCTTTGCTCCCACCCTTTACCAACGAAGAGGACACCACTCAATGCTAACCCTTATGCAACACAGATAGTGTGACCTATGTGGACGCGCTGTCTAAGTTGTCCAAAAACTCTGTCGGTGCTAGGAAATGTTCCCCATCATCCATGGCCAGGTCCACATAAATACACAAGATCTGTTCCATAATGTGATGTCTATGCTCAATTTCCCATCCATTTTAGGTACAATGCCATCGACATTTGTGACTCGCTTCCGAAGTACTCGTTCATCGTTTGCCATAACCTACTACCGAAATGTCTATCTTAGTTAAAAACAATGCATGATAAAACACCGTAATATTCCACGTTACGCTCAATGAAGAGACACAATATTTCATGGTGCACCATCTTCACCAGAAAATCAGGAACCACCGGAGTATTCTCATGGTTATAGGCCAGGTTCCAAAGGGCGAATAGGAAGACGAAGGTGGTGTAGTCCCATGGATTATGTGAGATGGAAGTTATTATAATGTAGTAGGCTTCTTCAATCTTTAGCCTTGCCTCCTCTCCCTCCACCATCTCCACCTCCACCTTCCCACCTTCCCTTCACTCCTCTTGCCTCAGCGTCTCTGACCAGCCCTTGTCTACCCCTTCATCACCCTCCTCTATTGCCGCCTCACCCCTGTCCCCTCCTCCTTCCCCATCTCCCATCACTCCACTTCCACTTCCTTCTGTCACTCCCTCTCCTCCACCCATGTCGGCTCGTGCGGCCAAGCGATCCCGTCAACGCCTCCGCCATTGCCCCGTCCCTCCGTTGGCACCTGTCTCTTCCTCATCTCCATTTGCCCTTCCAAAGCCCTTGCCTCTACCCTCGATTGCCTCCTCCGTTCCTTCTCCCACCCTCACAGACCTACATCATCGTCTGATCACCCTTGTCAGCAGCTTTCCTCCCCTCAATACTTCCTACGGACTCACAGAGTCCCATATCACCACTCTATCTCCCGAGTCCCTTCACGCGGTCATCGCCAATGCCTCCGTTTGGGTTCATTCTGCCGTCAACCTCCTTGTGCCCTGAGTGTGCTCTCTCTTCCACCATCCCATGTCACTTCTTGACCCTCCTCCGGTGACCCTCCTTCCTATGGTTTCTCAACCTTTCCACCTCACCCCAGAAAGACGATCATCACCCTATGGGCGAGGTCCCTCTTGTCATCCTCCATCATCCACCATACCTCTCATCCCACCTTGCCACCCTCAATAGCCTACTCCTCGTCACCGGCTCCTCGTCATAGTGTGCTTCCGCTGTCATGTTGATCGTTGTCTCCCTCGACAAGACTCCACTTAATGTTTGGAAGCTTCGTATTATATTGCTCATTCTCTCTCACTTTGTGACTGCGAGACCCACCTTTGAGTGGGAGTTGAGTGAAGTAGTTCTCCACATGTGCTAGCGGCTAGACCCACCTTCGTGTGGGAGTCAAGGCTTTCATGGTTGCTACCAACTCTTGCTCTTCTACCTCAGTAAAACGCATGCTATCATGTTGGACGCAGCTCATGAAGTAGTGACAGCGAGACCCACCATCCCATGGGAGCTGTTTCATCACGTGTTTGTCTCTTGCATACCTCCGCTTTCATAGTCATGTTAAACATTATAGTTTTTTAGTACAGCGAGACCCGTCCTTGAGATGGGAGCTGTTAGATGTGTTTTAGGAAAATGAACTGTCAGGGTCAAATCCGACCGCAAGCGGATGGGCGAGGTGGTTGTCCCCTTACGTGAGCCACCTCGCCCATGTAACCTCTACCTCCTGTCATTGTCACTTTACTTCAGTTCTAACTTTTCACCTCGATCTTCTCCGCTTACCCCCTCACCCCGTTCATTTCAACAGACGAGAGTTGCCCCCCACTAGGTCAAGTAATTTTGACATTATGTGTGTGTTAACAAAGCGTAAAAGAGAATTTGAGTATGGTTTTCTCCAAGCCACGTGGGTAAGGACCTTAGAGAGGTGAACTAGGGATTAAGGATTTTAAAATAGGTACAATTGGAGGGAAAAATGTACATAGAGTTGAATTATAAGTTTCTTTAACCATGATTACAAAAAAACCGTAAAAAATGAATGGCCTACCAAACTGTCTTCATTGCAATGATCCGCATTCAATGTAAGTACAAATCTTAGGCTTCATCCTTAATGTAAAATTAAATATAAAGGAAAAATGTGATGTGAACTTTTTGTGTTAGAAAATTCTTTAATCTTATCAACAACTGAGCATTTAATAATTTTAGTCTTGTTGTTGGTATTCAGGAGGGAAACTAACCAAGACACCAAGTAATAAATTTTGTGTTTCCTGAAATCCCATTAAATTCATCAACTAACTTTTAACAATGTATTAAAAGTCATTGCCCATGGTAAAATTGGTCCTTTGATGAATGTTTAATGAATAACCTTAAATAACATATTTTTTGCGAATTTCTACATGACTGATCTTTCAGAGGGCTTTCATGAGTTTTTATTACTGAATGTTGTATTATTCCAAAGGAAATAATGATTGTAAAGTCTTTAAAGTACATCACAAAACAGCACAAAAATAATTTTACATCGCAAATATTGTTGACTTCCCAATGAAAATGCTGTTTTTTGTTTTTAACATTTGTCATTGAAAATTGAATGTTTTTATGTCTTCATTGTAGTCTGAACCATTACATGATTTTGTGATGATGGATTTTTCAAAGCATTTAGATGCACCACAAAGTTATTATATTTGATCCAGAAAACGTTAATTCATGATAATATTGATGGTTTGAATAATTTAAAGACGTTTGAAGGTAAAGTTTCTGTAATAACCGAAGCCATAGAGAAAACAATTCCTAAAAAATTAAATGTGATTTCCACTTCAAATTAAATTTTCATATTTTGAATTCAGAAATAATATAAGAACTCTCTTATGTGGAGTGGAACATGAATCTACATGGAATAATATTATTATGTTTTCTACTATTTTGTATTTAAATTAAAATATTAATTTACGGATAATAGTTTTGATTCAGTATTTTTTGTTATGTTTTTTAACATAAACTCGTTTTTCCCCATTCACATATTTGTTTTGAGGAAACAACTTGCCGAGTAATTTAATAAAAGTAAACAAGCAAAATGTCTCTCATTCAACTCACACCGGTTTCAGGTCAAAATTGTTCAATATGGCGCGAGGCAACTCTTGCCCTTGTTATTAAGAACCGCGACGTAGGGCCAGGGTCAGAGGCCATCATTAATTGGCTTCAGAATATTGACAATAAAAACCAGCCGATGGTTGGCTGATGGCGTTTTTTGCGGCGAAGGTTCATATTGCTCACCTCCCTTGTAGTTGGTTCCAAAGATTCAACATGTCCGCGCTAGTGTCGTCACGGCCACAACTGGTTCTGAAACCAGACACGACTCATGGCGTATGACTGTGATGGTGATGGCTTTGTGTGGTTACCAAACCCTAGCGTGATCGAGAGCTACACCTGGTCGTCAGCGCACTTTACTACCCATCAGTGCCCAACAACCGAAAAGGTTGATGGGGAGCTAATGAGCCGACGTCGTCATCGCGCAAAAATGGGAATTTGCAAATGGGAATTTGCAAATTCTTCCAGTCATGGGGTACCGCCTCCACAACCACGCTACACGCAAGATCATCCAAAGCTGTGACGTGGTCTTTCAAAAGGACGTGAAGGCTACACATGGAGTCCTGTGACTGCGGTTTGAATCACTCCCGCACATACCAGAGGACGGCGTGGAAGATGGCGGTGGTAGTGGTAATGATAAGGAGGCGAAGGGAGCTGAGAAGGAGAAGGAACCAACAGTCGAATCTGATGAGGAGGAGGAGCAACGCAATACACAACAGCTACTATGAAGTCTGGCATGCCTCAACAAAGGTACAAAGGGCAATGGGGAACACCAATGATAGTCTAAGAGGCTCGCAAAGAAGCATATGCAACAAGGGGAACGGCTGAAATTTGCACCACTTTATTGGCAACGGAGACCTCTGACCCTGAGATCCTTTTCCTCACCGTCAAAGATGATCCAACCATCTTCTCTTCTTGCTCTTCAATGAAGTATGATTATAATGTTATTGCCCACTCTGACCATGTGCGACTCGTGTTACAGTCTGTAAAACCTGACCACACATGGTGTAATGTTGTGATCATGGTCGGTGACATCTGCCCACTTTGGCCGGTCATTGTGCACGATAGCCACGCCATGCCACTAGTTATTGAAGGTCTTTATAATTGCTAGCCCGTGCCAGTGATCCTTGCTTTATGGTTCTCTCATCTGACCGTTTATGATTTGTGCTAGGATTTGTCAATGTTGTCCACACATGGTGAAATGTTTTTGTCGTGGTCAATGACATGTGCCTACTTTGGTTGGTCATCGTGCATGGTAGCCATACCATTCCACAAGTTATTGAAGCCCTTTGTACTTGCTAGTCCATAACTTGTATTCCCAAACCATGATTTCCCCCTCTGACCATTTGTGACTCGTATCATGAATTGTCAAGGGTTACCACACATAGTGAAAATGTTTGGTTACATGCCAACTTTGGCCTGTCATCGCGCACGACAGCCATGTCCTCCCACTATTCATTGATATTTTGATTCCTTACTCTCCAGTGTAATATGCTTACATTGAGATTTCCCACTCTGACCATGTGTGTCTCGTGCTATTGATTGTAAGACCTGACCACACATGGTGTAATGTTGTTATCATGGTCAGTGACATCTGCCTACTTTGGCCGGTCATTGTGCATGATAGCCACCCCATGCCACTAGTTATTGAATGTATTTATACTTGCTTGTCCATGCCAATGATCCTTGCATTATCGTTCTTTCATCTGAATGTTTATGACTTGTTCAATGGTTTGTCAACGTTGACCACACATGCTGAAATGTTTTGGTCATGGGCAGTGACATATGCATACATTGGTTGGTCACTGTGCATGGTAGCCACACCGTGCCACTAGTTATCGAAGGACGTTGTAATTGCTAGTCCATAACTAGTATTCACAAACCATTATTTTCCCCTCTGACCATTTGTGCTTCGTACAATGAGTTGTCAAAGTTAACAATACATAGTGTTACAGTTTGGTCATAGTCAGTGAAATGTGCCTACTTTGACTGTAGGATGACATATGCCTAGCATTACGTAGCTTTATATTCGTCAACTAACCTTTTCTGACTCGTGAAATAAGTGGTTAATGTTCAACACACACTGTGTAATATTGCGGTCACATGCCAACTTTGACCTGTCATCGTGCACAACAGCCACGCCCTGCCACTAATCATTGAACGTTTTCTTCCTTGCTCTTCAGTATAGCATGCTTACACTGTGATTGCACACTCTAACCATGTGCGCCTCGTGCTATTGTGTGTAAGACCTAACCACACATGGTGTAATGTTGTGGTCATGGTTACTCACATCTCCATACTTTGGCCGGTCATTGTGCACGATAGCCACGCCGTGCCACTAGTTATTAAAGGCCTTTATACTTGCTAGCCCATGCCAATGATCCTTGCATTATGGTTCTCTCATCTGACCGTTTATGACGTGCTGTGATTTCTCAGCCTTGACCACACATGGTGAAATGTTCTAGTCATGACTCGTGACACGTGCCTACTTTGGTTGGTCATTGTGCGTAGTAGCCACACCGTGCCACTAGTTATTAAAGGTCTTTGTACTTACTAGTCCATAACTTGTATTCCCAAACTATTATTTCCCCCTCTGGCCATGTCTGACTCATATTATGAGTTGTCAAAGTTTACCACACAATGAAAATGTTTGGTTATGTCAGTGACATGTGCCTACTTTGGCTGTACAATGACACATGCCTACAATTACGTAGCTTTATAATCATCCTGTGACCTTTTCTGACTCGTGAAGTAAGTGATCAATGTTCACCAGACATTGTGTAAGATATTGTGGTCACATGCCAACTTTGGCCTGTCATTCCGCACGGCAGCCACGCCCTGCCACTACTCATTGAAATTTTGTTTCCTTGATATTCATTGTATTATTCTTACACTGTGATTTCCCACCCTGACCATGTGTGTCTCGTGCTATTGTTTCTATAACCTGACTGAACATGGTGTAATTTTGTGGTCATGGTCAATGACATTTGCCTCTTTGGCTGGTCATTGTGCACAATAGCCATGTCGTGCCACTAGTTATCGGAGGTCTTTATGATTTATAGCCCATGCGAATGATCCTTTCATTATCATTTTTTCATCTGACCGTTTATGACTTGTTCTATGATTTGTCGACATTGGCCACACATGGTGAAATGGTTTGGTCATGGTCAGTGACATATGCCAAATTTGGTTGGTCATTGTGCATGATAACCAAACCGTGCCACTAGTTATTGAAGGTTTCTGCAAATTATATTCCCAAGCCATGATTTCCCCCGCTGACCATGTGTGACTCGTGTCATGAGTTGTTAAGGTTTACCACACATAGTGAAAATGTTTGGTCATAATCAGTGACATATGCCTACTTTGGCTGTATAATGACATATCCCTAGTATTACGTAGCTTTATATTCATCCTACCATACTAGCACATGAAAGGTTGCGGTAAAATAATTGGAATTTAAAGACAAACTGTGTTTTGACCTGGGGTATTCCACACAAATTCTATTGTGGGCAGGGCAGTTTGATACAAACACAAAATATGCACTCTTGTTGAGTTTCAGGTCCCGAAGATGGCCCCATGTCGAGTCTTGACGTATTTAAAGCTTGAACTCAAGAACTTGAACAGAGGAGACCGTCATTGCCACGCGAGCCGTGGCATGAGGGATTTCCTCGATGCATCCAGCCAGTCACCTTCGCTAGGACAGCTAAGCTCACTGTTGGCGGATTTTTGTGGCCGTCGCAAAGGCGATCAACATGAGTTGCGCTTGATGTTCCCCATGAGAATGGATGCAAGAATAGGCAGTCACGGAAATACACACAAATTAAAAAAAACCGGGAAAAATTACACACAAATTAAAAAAACACCAAAATAATTAATTTGAGAATCTTTTAAATGCTAGTACGGTATAAATTTTTCTGAATTGTGAACTAAGTGATCAATGTTCACCACACAATGCGTAATATTGTGGTCACATGCCAACTTTGGCCTGTCATTTCGCACGACAGCCACGCCCTGCCACTTTTCATTGAAATTTTGTTTCTTTGCTCTTTGGTGCATTTTGCTTATATTGTGATTTCCCACTCTGACCATGTGCGACTCATGCTACTGATTGTAAAACCTGACCATACATGGTGTAATGTTGTGGTCATGGTCAGTGACATCTGCCTACTTTGGCTGGTCTGTGTACGATAGCCACGCCATGCCACTAGTTATTGAAGGTCTTTGTACGTAATAGCCCATGCCAATGATCCTTGTATTATGTTTCTCTCATCTAACCGTTTATGACGTGCTATGGTTTGTCAACGTTTGGTCATGGTCAGTGACATATGCCTACTTTGGTTGTCATTGTGCATGGTAGCCACAATGTGCCACTAGTTATTGAAGGTATTTTTACTTGCTAGTACATCACTAGTACTCCCAAACCATTATTACCCCCTCTGACCATTTGTGACTCGTGTTATAAGTTGTCAAAGTTGACAAAAAATAGTGAAATGTTTTGGTCATGGTCAGTGACATATTCCTACTTCGGATGTAGAGTGACATATGCCTAGCTTTCTGTAGCTTTATATTCATCCTCTGATCGTTTTTGACTCGTGAAGAAAGTGATCAATGTTAATCACACACTGTGTAATATTGTGGTCACATGCCAACTTTGGCCTATCATTATGCACGACAGCCACGCCCTGTCACTATTAATTGAATGCTGTTTTCCTTGCTCTTCAATGTATTATGCTAAGAAGTCATTTCCCACTCTGAAAATGTGCGACTGGTGCTGTTGTTCGCAAAACCTGACCACACATGGTGTAATGTTGTGGTCATGGTCAGTGACATCTGCCTTCTTTGGCTGGTCCTTGTGCACAATAGCCACGCCGTGCCACTAGTTATTAAAGGTCTTCATATGTGCTAGCCCACGCCAATGATCCTTGCATTATGGTTCTCTCATCTGACCGTTTATGACTTGTGCTATGATTTGTCAACGTTGACCACACACTGTGAAATGTTTTGGTCATGGTCAGTGACATATGCCTACTTTGGTTGGTCATTGTGCACGCTAGCCACACCGTGCCACTAGTTATTGAAGGTCTTTGTATTTGTTGGTCCATTACTTGTATTCCCAAACCATGATTTCCCCCTCTGACCATTTGTGACTCGTATCATGAGTTGTCAAAGTTTACCACACATAGTGAAACTGCTTGGTCCTGGTCAGTGACATACGCTACTTTGGCTATATAATGACATGAGCCTAACATTACCTAGCTTCAAATCCATCCTACAACATTTTCTGACTCGTGAAGTCAGTGATCAGTGTTCACCACACACTGTGTAATATTGTGGTCACATGTCAACTTTGGCCTGTCAGTCCACACGACAGCCACGCTCTGCCACTATTCATTGAACTTTTCTTTCATTGCTCTTCCGTTGTATTATGCTTACGTTGTGATTTCCCAACCTGACCATGTTGGACTCGTGCTATCATTTGTAAAATCTGACCACACATGGTCTAATGTTGTGGTCATGGTCAGAACATCTGCCTACTTTGGCTGGTCATTGTGCACGATAGCCACGCCATGCCACTAGTTATTGAAGGTATTTATACTTGGTTCTTCCATCTGACCGTTTATGACTTGTGCTATGATTCGTCAACATTGACCACACATGGTGAAATGTTTTGGTCATGGTCAGTGACATATGCCTACTTTGGTTGTCATTGTGCATGGTAGCCACACCGTGCCACTAGTAAATTGAAGGTCTTTGTACTTGCTAGTCCACAACTAGTATTCCCAAACCATTACTTCCCCCTCTCACAATTTGTGACTCAAAGTGAAAGTTTTTTGTCATGGTCTGTGACATATGCCTACTTTGGGTGTAGAATGATATATACCTAGCATTCCGTAGCTTTACATTCATCCTCTGACCTTTTTTGACTCGTGGAGAAAGTGATCAATGTTCGCCACACATTGTAATATTGTGGTCACATGCCAACTTTGGCCTGTCATTTCGCACGACAGCCACGCCCTGCCACTTTTCATTGAAATTGTGTTTCTTTTCTCTTTGATGTATTGTTCTTACCATGTTATTGCCCACTCTAATCATGTGCGACTCGTGCTATTGTCTGTAAAATCTGAACACACATGGTGTAATGTTGCGGTCATGGTCACTGACATCTGCCTACATTGGCCGGTCATTGTGCACAATAGCCACGCCATGCCACTAGTTATCAACGGTCTCTTTACTTGCTAGTCCATGCCAATGATCCTTACAATATGAATCTCTCATCTGACCGTTTGTGACTTGCGCTTTGATTCTTCAACGTTGACCACATATGGTAAAATGTTTTGGTCATGATAAGTGACATATGCCTACTTTGGTTGGTCATTGTGCATGCTAGCCACATCGTGCCACTAGTTATGGATGGTCTCTGCACTTGCTAGTCCATATCTTCTATTCCTAAACCATTATTCCCCCCTCTGCCCATTTGTGACTCTTCATATGAGTTGTCAAAGTTTACCACACGTAGTGAACATGTTTGATCATGGTTAGTGACACATGGCCACTTTGGCTGTGTAATGACATAAGCATAGCATTACATAGTTTTATAATCATCCTGTGACCTTTTATGACTCATGAAGTAAGTGATTAATGTACATTAGACATAGTGCAATATTGTGGTCACATGCCAACTCTGGCCTGTTATTCCGCACGATAGCCACACTCTGCCACTATTCGTTGAACCTTTGTTTCATTGCTCTTCAGTGTATTATGCTTACATTGTGATTTCCTGCTGTTCCACACCTCATCCAGGTGAACAACTTTTTTTCGCTTGGCGTATCATCGCGTGCGTCTGAGAAGAAAGAATCCTTCTTGGTTATGTAGTAACCTATTATCACCGGTTTGTGGACTTGTCATTGCGACGTCCGTCAACCTGCAAATGTGATTGTTACTTTGTGTCTCAGCAAGACACAGGAAATAAACCAAGAACATTTGAGAGGGTAGAATTTTTAGGACGTACAAAATTTGATTCTCTCACACGCTTCAAACCGGTCAACGAGAAAAGCTCGTTTGACCACTGTTGTGATTTGAGTCGTCCCCGTCTCTTGGTACAGCTTACCGTGACCACTCCACCATGTCCATGCTCATGTAGATCCCTGATGCGGACCTAGCTGGCGCCGCAGCACCGACGGGTGGTGGCTCCACCCACCAGCAACTGCCAGACAGGTACCACGACGTCCCGGGTGCTTGCTGGGGTGCTCTGCAGTTTTTCTGTAGTCGTTGGAGTTTTCTCGGTGGACTGACTCTCGAGTCCAGTTCACATGTTTTGCATTGTCTGTCCAACGATCGATGCCGGACTTGTGCATGTGACCAGTCGTAGCGTCCGGCTCGACATTCTACATCTCTAGGTTCAAACGGTGTTGGTTTGGGTGCCTGTGCGGCAAAAAAAAAGGTTTCGGGCCGGTTTCAGGACAAACTGACACAGTTCCGTGCGTCACCCGCCGTGCACCGCGGCAGGTATTCATGCGGTGTGCTTGTTAGTTGTGAACTTTCTCTGAATTACCAAGCTATTGAAGCTTATGAGACTTTGCGCGTCTCCCTAGCCTTACTCTTGCTGTTTCTTGCACCTCCTTGCTTGCTAGTGCGCCAGCTGACTGGACAGTGTCGCCACGTCAGTAGCACCAAGGTTAGGAAGCTTTCTAGCAATTTCTCATTCCCTGGACGCAAGATGAACCAATGAGGAACCAGCTTGTACACACTTTTAGATAGATGAAGCTATATACCCAACTGCAGTTTAGAATCTACCAAAATCTTAAATGATGAATCTATGTGCTAAATAAACGGAAACATACCAATAACTAATTAACACGTAGTATAAGCTATATCAAAATTACAAACGGTGGTCATAGACAAAGTCATGATGGATCATTGACATAGGATGGTAAAATTATAATTATACGAAGGAAGTTATACATAAGATGAATATATTTGATACTTTCGATTCCATTCATACTTATACAAAGTCAAAGATGGATGCATGTATGTATACAGACATGAACACACGTATGGATACAATGAATGTACAGAACGTAGTCCATGGAGAACGTACACGTGGGAAAATTATTAGAATTCCTTTTTTTCCGTATATTTCATTTAAAAATTTGAATTTGATATAATAATTTCACAAGATCGTTTTTGGAGAACATCACATTTGGGATTTATTTAAAAAGAATAAAAATTATGAATAGAATCATAACCAAGAAAATATTGAAACTTTTATTTCGAACCACTCAAGTTTCTACATGACTGTCATTTCCTACATGATCAATCACAGCTTTGTTTGTGTTCCCCTTTTAACCAAATTTGCATAGTCGACTAAGTTACCCTGTGAAACTTAGTGCAACATAGGAATATAGTTTTTAATTTTGAAAATTCAGATCTCTATCTTCTGTTGCATCCATTCATCCTTAGGCCTTTCGGGCACAACCCCCCGGGCTTGTCTCGATGCTGAAGGAGCTCCCCCTGTCTCAACCGGTTACTACCCGGGGCAAGAAAATGCTGGCGTCGCATTGGGTGCAGTAGCGTCAGCGTGCAATCGCCGGGCTCACACGCGGTCAGTTGTATGACTGGACGAAGAGCAGTTACACGTGGCTTGGGACCGCTTGCCGTGTTTTGGCGGGCTTTTGTTCCTTTTGCCCCGCCTTGGGCCGCTCAGCGCAAACGTTTGTCGCCTACTCTGCCACTGTGCCACTGCACTGTTGCGCTGCTGCAGCTCGCTGCGACCGCCGCCGTCCCCGCCTCTGCGCGTCCGTCTGGCGGTGGATGAAGCGGATGGACGGTCGAACTGACAATCACTTGGCATCGAGCGAGTGCAGCAGCTACCGCAGCTGCTGTCGTGGTTCAGTGCAGCACCTCCAGGAGCAGACAGCTGCCATCTGCCCTCGTCGTCGCACGCTTGTCCGCCGTGGAGTGCCACACGCGGACTCACGGCTCCGCTTCGTTCTCCATTGGCTCACCCGGATGCACAGAACTCGGTCGTGGCTTGGGCAGCCGCCTCGCGGACGGTCGACGTTCGGTCCTCTCTCCACAGTCGGCCCATCTCTCCTTGCATCTGCTGCTGCAGTCGAACGGCTGTAGCTGTATGCGAGAAGTGGAGATCGCCGACGACGACGACACATGCCAGCCAGGAGGTTGTCGGTTGCAGCCGAAGCTTCAACAACGGACGGCGGACGGCGTACGCCGGCCCGGCCGGCAGATGGCATTGGGGTTGGGTGCGCTCCGGTCGTACCCATCGCTTTAGCGACACAATCGTTCTCATTTCTGGCAACTTTGCATCATTCGCTTTCAGTCCAAGCAGCCTCAACGTCCTGCTTTTGAGATCCATTCCTCGGGCCCTCACGCCTCCGCCTGTAACAGACGTAGGCGGTCTCTTCCTGAAACTCTTGCATTCCACCAGCAGCTTCACCTGAGAGCACAGCGATGTCTGACTGCAGTTGGTAGTCCAATCGTTCTAGGTGAGCCACGTTACGGCAGATTTGAGGGAGGCTCGGGGTAGATTCCTCCTCTCCGGGCTTGCTCTCTCTGTTTCCTCGTTGCCTCCTCTCTTCCTCCTCTCCTCCTCCTATCTATCTCCTGTACAGCCTTTGCGTCCTCTCTGCCTCCTCTGAAGTTCAGAGGAGGCACTGAGGTTCAGAGTCTGAACCTCCTCTGTGCCTCCTTTCTGCCTCCTCGCTGCCTATCTCCCGCCTTTTCTCTCTGCTTCCTCTCGTCTCTGCGCCATCTTCTCTCGTCCGTATCTTGGATCCTGTCCTCTTCGCATCCCCTCCCCTCTGCCTCCACTCTTCTCTGCCTCCCCTTCTCCCTGCCCCACCCTCCTCCACCACGTCCTCTCCTCCTTTCCTTTGTGCCTCTCCTCTCTGCGCCCCCCCCC
>SZWC01000423.1:309914-330089 GCA_023375785.1 Penium margaritaceum
ACGGGTACGGGTACGGGTACGGGTACGGGTACGGGTATGGGTACGGGTACGGGTACGGTTACGGGTACGGGTACGGGTACGGGTACGGGTACGGGTACCCATACCCGTACCCATACCCGTACCTGTACCCGTAACCATACTTGTACCCGTACCCGTACCCGTACCCGTACCCGTACCCGTACCCGTACCCTTACCCTTACCCGTACCCACATCCACATCCACATCCACACCCACACCCATACCCATACCCCTACTCATACCCATACCCATACCCATACCCATACCCATACCCATACCCATCCCCATCCCTATACCCATACCCATACCCATACCCATACCCATGCCCGTACCCATACCCATACCCATACCCATACCCATACCCATACCCATACCCATACCCATACCCATACCCATACCCATACCCATACCTATACCCATACCCATACCCATACCTATACCTATACGTATTCTTATACGTAATACCTATAGTACGGATACGGGTACGTGTACGGATACGTGTCCGGGTACGGGTACAGGTATGGGTACGGGTATAGGTATAGGCACTAGGTACTAGGTATTTGAAAGTGGGAATCAAGCATTAGGCATTAGGTTTTAGGTCCAGGAATAGGTTTTAGGTTCTTTGTGTTGGTTTTCAGGTTGTAGGTGAAATGTTTCACGTGTTAGGCTTAAGGTGTTAGGTTGTAGGTTTTAGGTGTTATTTTTCCAGTTGAGGTTTTACATGGTAGGTTGTAACTATGGAGTCTTTTGTGTCGGTGTGGACCAGGCCACCGCAACGTGTTACCCTCAGCCAAATGCTCGTTGACATGTGCCCACTGATTGTTACCAGTCTCTTCTTTGTCCAGCTGTCCTTGCCCTGTCCCTTCACCCCAAGCCAATTGGCAGGTTCTGTGCTACCCAATTTCTTGTCATGTTGCATCACGTTTTTCACAACTCTTGCAAGGGTTTGGAGGACGGGTGCCAGCGATTCATCGTGCACAGACGTGCGATGACGGCAGCGACGCGGCCACTCGTCACGATTATGCAAAGGTCAGAAAGTTTGGCCGTCTTCAGCCATGACCTTCGACTCAAACCCACTCAGAACAATCCTTCATCTGTTTATGACACCCTCACCCCACATTTGCACGTCGAATCATTAGAGATGAGCATTCGGTCCCGCCACTCCATCCCCTTCCTCTCTGCCCCCCCCCCCCCCCCCCCCCCCCCAACCACTCCCCCCCCACAACCTCTCTGGTGATTTTTTTTTTTCTGAGATGCATGTCATCTGTCTGCATCTCACGTGCTCTATCTTCCTTCACGGTAGCTGTGCTCTCACTTCCACTGCACCGCCACGGGAAAAGACAGTGGCATTGGGGGCGGCGATGGTATTGGTGCACAGAATGACGATGGCATGAGAATGCACCCGTTGGCGTTGGAATGCACACGAGCATGGTAAACTCGGTGTCCGTGGGCTGTCAGAATAGGAAACTGCAACGAGGCACCCTTTACCCCAATTTTGAAATTTGCTATTGCCTTCCGCCATCTTTCACCCCTTTGTACCATACCATTTTTTTCCTGTCGTGGCAATCCAGGGAAAAGTACAGCCCAAAAAAGAGGGCAAACCGCACACGACGCCGCGCGGCCTGGAGGGCATTCCCACGCAACCGTCTCGCTGTGCTTTTAAGTTACAGAAAAAGGTATGAAAGCTGATCTGGCGCAGCATCGGAGCGGTGAATCCCTTATCCACTGTTTCTTTTGCTCCTTGTCTCCATCTCTTTGTTTCGTTTGTCCCTCGTCCAGGCATGGTGTTGCCCATCCGATTGTAAGGGCTGACCGTTTGTCCCTACTGCAATGCACCATGACCACTTTGAGCAATGAGACGGTGCACAGTTGACAATTAAGGTCAAGGTAATCCCCTCAGCTCATCACAGGAGCTGAGGAGATTAGCTTGACGAGGTTTTTCTACCTTCACATTTGAAATCCCCTGTCCCCCCCTCCCCCCCTCCCCCCCCCCACCCACCCCGCCTCCCTCCTACCGTCAAAGTTGGGGTGGAAAGGGACGTAATGACTCCTCATAGTGGATTGCTGCTCTGTGCATTTCCACGCAGGCTTGGGTGTTCCAAATCCTATCCAACCGACCCCATTCCATTGGGAATCAGCGCCTTTGTCCGCCGGTGCATCAAGCGTCGGCATCAACCACAACATCGTTATTGCCATCGAGACAAGTCCCGACGTCAGTCGTGGAATCGAATTCAACAGTTGCAATGGTAGCACCAGTGACGTCGCCAATGTCCAACGATCCTGTGGCCACTTCCCATCGCCTTTGTTCCAATCAGCGGCAGCTAAGTGGAAGGGGGAGGGAGGGGGCCCCATTATAAGGTCCCACTCTCAGTTGCACGCACCCTGTTGCGCAATGAGGCTCAGTCAGACTTGACAGGGTGACCCTACCTGTGGTCACCCTGCAAAACCTCCTACTGCAGATTTGTGCTCTTCTGAGGCAAGCACTGAAAGGGAGAGAGGAAGGGGTGGGCAGTCACCTAGTGGGCTTGCCGGCAAAGGTTGGCAGTGAGGCAGTAGACCGGCCGGCTGCTGCTGAGCTGTTCGCCCTCATCAGGCAAGTGCTATCGAGCGTAACTGCTTGCTTGTCACCACATTGGTTGACATGGGGGTCATTTCATCCGCGTTGGAAGGAAGAGGGGTGAAGTGGCAGGAGAGGGGTGGTGGAAGAAAAAGCAACACAAGAAGCAGCGGCAGCAGATGCAGTAAGAGCAGCAGAAGCACCATAAGCAGTGGAAGAAGAAGAAGCAACGGCAGCAGAGGAAGCAGAGACAGCGGAAGCGACGGAAGCAGTAAAAGCAGCACAAGTAGCGGAAGCAGCGGAAGCAACAGAAGTGGCGGCAGCAGCAGAAGTAGAAGAAGCAATGGAAGCAGAGGTAGCAGAATCAGCGGAGGCAGCAAAAGCAGCGGAAGCGACGGAAGAAGCAGAAGCAGTGGAAGAAGCAGCAGAAGCAGAAGCAGGAGAAGCAGCAGAAGCAGAAGCGGGGGAAGGGGAAGAAACGGAAGCAGTTAGGATGGCAACAAGACCAGAAAAAAAAATGTGCTGTACCTGTTTTGTGTCGTGCGATATCTTTCCGTGGTCTCACAGCAGCCACGCCCACTCCGTGGGGACCCACTCTTCTCTCAGGAGGAGTTGGGGAATTGCTGTGGGTTTCTCCGGTTCCTCATACCGGCTGGGGTTCCCAGTGATCCTATCACTGGGCGGGGGTCTCAACACCCGGGGGCCTAGCCTTGAACGTTNGTGCGGGGGTCCTGGCAGACCCGCTTCTAACTGCCAGGCGGCTCCGAGCAGATCCGTGATGCTATGGTGGTGGCACCTCCCATGATGGTGTGTGGGCGGCAGCGCTCCACCTGCCGTGTGCCAAGGGACACCCCTTTCCCTCTTAACGGGCTTGTCCCGGAAAAGACGCTCTCACCTTGGTGAGAGTGTCTCTTATTCTTATGCCCAAAAAAGTAGGCTCTGGTCCTGTTGCCATCGGCGGAGGGGAGGCGAGGGGGGAGGAGAAAGGGGAGCTGCGATGGAGGGGTTGCAAGGGGAGGAGGAGGCAGAGCTGCGGTAGAGGGGGAGCGGCGGTAGGGAGGAGGAAGGGGAATGGAGATTGAGGGGAGCAGGGGAGGAGGAAGGAGAACGGCTGTTGAGGGGAAGTAGGGGTGGAGGAGAGAGGTGACAGAGGGGGCGGAGGGGACGGAGGAGGGGAAGATCACAAATCAGATGGAGCAGAACCCGATGAGCCCTGAATTCTACCATAGGCCCACCATTACCCCAAACCCAAAATCCGACGGCCCCCTCTAACCACGACGAGACGTTCTTTCTCCCAGTGACAAGAGAGCCTCAGTGAAGTGCAACATTGCTATGTATTCTCAATATTTTAATGCTACTTCTCCATTAGTCATTCTCAAGCCTCATCCTCACCCCTCCTCCCCCTTTTCCTTTTCCAGTCAATCTACATAAAACACTCATGGAAATCCACAGCAAGGAAGATACCAACTCACAGCAATTGCTACGCACCTTCCAACAAGGCGTTGCCATTTGTACAAAATGGATGTCAACGTTTTGAAGAAATGCATGAAACCAAAGTGAAAACTGAGTAGCTTGATTGTTTAACTACAGTGTTCACCACTGCAGTTCCTCGTCCGGAGGTGCCGTCCAAAGCATGACACAAGGAAAATCAGCACATTCCTTCACATCATAGGCACTCCCGAATCTTAAAACAATGATTGCAAGAAAGCTAGTAATGTCAAATAATTGTGCACGATCTTTGTATTCATACATTGACACATTCTGACTTCTGTAAAGAAAGCATGGAGAGCATACAAATGGCTCAACGACAAGGGGATAACGGTGAGACAGATGGAACAGGGGGGGAGGGGGAGAGTGNAGAGAGAGAGAGAGAGAGAGAGAGAGAGAGAGAGAGGGTGGGAGGGAGAGAGAGAGGGAGGGAAGGGAGGGAGGTAGAGGAACCTGGAAAGGAAGGGTAGGTGTGAAGTTAGAGGGAGGGAGTGGTGGGGAGGGAGAGAATGGAGAGGAAGGGACAGAGGGAAGGATATAGGGAGGGAGAGAGGAAGGGAGGGAGGGAGGAAAGGGAGGTAGATCAACCCCACCACTATTCCCGAGATGTGATAACCCTAGAATGCCGGAAATAGTAGTACGTGCAATGTGATCTTAGTAGCTTCTTCGTCATTGTGTTCAGCAATCCCTTGTAGTAGCCGGAGATCATCGTCTCGGTCTAAACAGCTGTTGGATATGCCATGGCAAGTTGCAAAAAGAACCACTTCAAATTGCCTTCAACTTCCCCTTAGATCATAGAGGTGGGTGTCATCCATCGTGAGGATGTGCCAGGCTTATCCTCACTTTAGGAAGCTGAAAGAGAACTCTGATGCACGGTACAGACTCCAACGTCTAAATCAACAGTTTAGCGTGGTGAAGTACACTCGGCGTTTTCGCAACATCATCATTGGTAGTGACTTCGCCCCCCATGAACTGTTTTCAATTACAACAACGACCTCAAGCGCGATATTTTGCGAGCGATCACCATTTTTTATGTCCAAGGCAACCTTCTACAAATGATCACAGCAGCCGATGTCATCAATACTGTCAGTTACAATGCTCAGGTGCAGGAATCCAACGGCTGGCAATCCCAAAGATACAATCCTTACGGTGGAAGAGGAGATATGTTGACGACAGAAACCTCGTCTCTGATGGAGGTTGACACCGTCGATCAACGCGATCAACAGCTCTGCTCGACTTGTAGAAAGCGGCAACAACAAGCCAAAGGGGGGGGGTCGCACAACAAAAGTGAGGAGTCGGGGAACGGCAAAGGGTAGGAGTAGACGACGAGGCTCTTGTTTGGTAAAAAAATTAGTACTGACCGATAACCTATCTGAGAGGCTCACATCACCGTAGTCGAGGGTCCCTAAGGTCACAAGGTTTGACGAGGGGTACGACGACAACAAAGCGAAAATTATGTTATGGGTGCAACTGAGGGGTTGGTAAAGTCGCAAAACTGTGCCGATACTACTGGATGGAGGAGCTTCTCACACCTTTATCAGCAACGTCATGGTTTAGAAGCTGGGCTTGCAGACCGGATCGTAGATGGATGACTGTAGATCTGTTGACTTTGTGAACCACTCAGACTACAAATCGGAGATCAGCACGACGTAACGGTCTGGAGGACTTGCCTAATGAGCGACCACCATATCATCCTCGGGTGAGATTTCCTGTACCAAGACAATCGATAGGTTCATTGGGGCACCAGATTGGTTTACGTCAGTATTAATGGAAGAAAGCAAGATCTACCTCCGGTCGAGCGACCCACGACACAACGGTTACGGGAAGCAGTGGAGGTGGAAGCAGTAGAGGAAGCTGCGGCACCCACAAAACACTAACCAATATCTCTGAACGTGGCCAAGAGGTACCTGAAGCATGGAGCTTAAGCGTGACTAGTCCACGTAGAGACAGGGAAAGTGGAAGAAATGGCAATTGCTAAGGCGACAACGACCTTGACTCCCGGGAAGTTTGTAGTAGTACCAAAAGAGTTTGCAACACTCCTCGAGGAATTCAAAAGGGTTTTTCTCGACAAATTACCCCAAGAGCTACCTCCGCAGCACAACATCGACCATCAAATAGACCTAAAACCGGACGGCACATTGACGATAAAAAGAACCTATCAGACAAGCGATTACGAGCTGATCGAACCCAAGAAGCAGTTGGACGAGATGCTCAGTCACGGATTTATCAGACCCTCCACGTCACCAGACGCACCACTTGTACTGTTCATGAAACAAAAAACCGGAGAGATGCAAATGTACGTGGATTACCGAGCGTTGAACAATATCACCATCAAGAACTGCAACCCCCTCCCGCGAGTAGATGAACATTTTGACCAACTATGCGGGGCCTCAATTTTTAGCAAAATCGACCTATGCAACGACTATGATCAAATCCGCGTATCTGATAAAAATGGCAAGACGATAGCATTTCACACTAGATACATGTACTTTGAGTTCGAGGTCATGCTGTTTGGACTCACCAATGCCCCAACAACATTTATGGCAATGATGAATGACATCTTTCACCCGCACCTCAACGACTTTGTTGTCGTGTATCTCAACGATATCCTCGTGTACAGCTGTATGTCAGAGGAGCACATCGGATATCTCTGAAGAGTTCTCAATATTTTTCAAAGAGAATACTTTTTTGGAAAACTCTGAAAATGCAACTTTGGTCGCCGTTCGATCGAGTTCTTGGACCACATCATCGGCGGCGGACCGATTACCATGGACCCGAAAAAGGTGGAAGCGGTCGCTCATTGGCGGACACCTACAAATGTTCGAGTCATCCAATTATTTTTGGGTTTCTGTAACTACTACCGTCGATTTGTAAAGGACTACGCACGAGTGTCAGTGCCTCTCTCCAATCTCACTTAGAAAAATGACTGGAGTTGGGGGGGCAGCGAACAAGAAGCATTCAACTCTTTGAGGAACGTTTTAACCTCAACGCCAACCTTGTGATTGGCGGATCCAATGGTGGACTATGTCATGGCCACCGATGCGTCTGATTCAGCCATCAGAATCGTTCTCATCTAACACAATGGCGGTGGAGAAGAACCAATCGCCTACATGTTGTGAAAGCTACGCGGGCCGGAACTCAACTATGTGGTAGACGAGAAAGAAATGTTTGCATTCCTGTACGCATTCATAATGTGGTGGTGTGCTACATGGAATGCAGATGATGCATTGTTTGCACCAACAACCACCCTCTAAAACATCTTAGGATACAGCCACATCCAAGCCGTCGACAAACTCGATGGATGGGGTTCCTCGAGTCCAACTTCGACTACGGCATCGAGTACTGGCCTTAAAAGGTAATCCAGCAGATGCTCTATGTGAGTGAAAACATTTAATAACCAAGATCAACACGTTGCTCGCCAAACAAGACGCGTACCTTGCGAGGCTGTTCCCGAAGGGTTACGAGGAGTTCGGCGGGTATGACAAGACCCAGTTTTTGTTCGATGACCCCTCGTGGAAACAACGAGTCACTGGCTAGGTTGTCGTCCCACTGACTGAGGAGTTGCGAAGAATGATATTGGAGGAATGCCAGAACACCAGTCAAGGACACTTCGGCGAGGACAAGACACTCAAAAAGCTTGCAAAGCACTACTGGTGGGACAAGATGTACACGTTTTGGGCATGAACTCATGACGTGTCACAACAGTCAGATCCAGCTATCAACGACGTTCCATCCTCAAACCGGCGAGCAAATTGAGCAGACCAACCAGCTGAGTCGGTTATGCCAAAAAAACCTGACCTTGCACCTCTATGGGCGTGGTGACCACTTTTGTGGTAGTGAACGAGTCATTGAGTCGGGATTATGGGGAAGCATTGAATGGAAACACCATAGGCGGAGTATGTTGTCCAGGTTTTGATTTCAAAGGTGTTCCTCCCATACAGTGGATACCATTATTTAAGGCACACATGGGCAAAATTGAAATACTTTTTTGAGCGAAAGTCAAAGTCAGTACGGTGTGAGGCAAGCGGCTGGTCGCATCGCAACGATGACGTGTTCAGCGGTAGCCATCAGGTCCTCCCCAGCTCTGCAAAAATCAAACTTCGAGCACCTTTGAGAAGGGTCGCAGAAGTGTCGCAAACCATAACGATGTTTTGATGTTGTTCGGTCGTCTTCTCGACGGCGTTGGATCTTTATAAAACCACGCCTCGATATCATCGAGGCTCGAAATACAGCGGTATCCATCGTTTCGCTCGATAGATCAGCGCTGTCCATAATCGAAAACAAAAGAACAACGGTGTCCATGTTTCCAAATATGCGAGCGAAAAAGGAATTCAACGTCGCTCTTGAGCCGAACATCGTCCACTTTGAGGGTGAAGTCAACAACTTCTGACACTGACCTCACCAATGTCAAAAGTCACCATGTTGCGAGTTTTGGAGTTTGCAAGTGCGAACTCCAAAATTGCACATTCGCAAGGGTCAATGCACGAACTTTGAGCAAACCCCCTAGTTGAAGCAGAGGGTTTTGGTTATAATTTTTTACTTGCCCGGGCACCTGTCAGGCCCGCGGTATCGGGGCCCGGCAGATCCCCTTTCTTCTATCATAGAGTGTGCTGCATCTCGCAACCCCCCCCCCAGTATCCAACAAATCCCCTAGTTACACTGGGGGCTTGGTTTTTATTTGTTCACTTGCGCGGGCATCTACCGGACCCGCGGTAGCGAGGCCCGGTAAATTCCCTTCTTCTATCACAACGTGCGCCACATCTCGCAAACCCCCACAAACCCTCGACAAACCCCCTAGTTAAAATGGGGGGTTTGGCAGGGTCATCGCGAGCTCCCAGGGAGGTCTCGCCGCAAGACCCCTCCTGCGAGCTCGCGATGACGGGCAAAGTTCGACTTCGCCCTTGAAGTCAAAATCCATGTCAAATCTATGAAGTACATGAAATATACCCTAATTCACTTGATATTCGATTAAAAACCTTTTTTTGGTCTATTCTGTTCAACGATTTTTTTTCATCGAATTTTATAGGAGCACCCAAAATAATTACTTCGGGACCCATGGTCACTGAATTTCCACCTTGTCCTAAAAAATATTCCCAAAATCGTCGACTCGCGGTGTTCATCATCGGACTCTCGCGCGGATATGCCGCGCAAACCACCTGTGCGTGTCAGCCGAGTCAGTCTGACGCGACTGTCCGCGCCAGGACAGCCGCGTCAGACTGACGCGGCCTCGAATTCCCTCGGTTGAGGGTGTTCGAGACTGATCGTCGTCGAATTGAAAGATGCAATCTTTTCGTTGAACAAATCCAAAAGTGCCACCCAAATAATTCAGCTGCCAAAAACCGTGCTCGAAAATAAAGTTGCCAGAAATTACAAATTCTAAAAAATCGAATATCAAGTGAAGTACGGTATGTTAGCTGTGCCCATTTTCGCTCGAAGAACGAAAAAAATGGGCATCGCTGTCATTTCTTTTTCGACTATGGATAGCGCTGATCTATCGACCAAAACGATGGGTATATTACAGCCCCCCGAATTCCCGGTGGAGCTTCTTGAAGCAGCCACTCAAGGCGCGACCTCACACCCGTTGCTTGGCTCAAGCGCTGAGGACCTGACATATGCCTCATTCTCATTCTCATTCTCGGCATTGTATCTATGTCCTTGACTCATTGGACACTTGTCGTTGAAGTACAATTCCTACTTGATACAAATTAGGGTTTGGTCACCATATACCCAGTTTTCGGAACTATATAGCTGATATGCCAATGTCGCACACAAAATAACGCATATGACAATGCCGCACAAAAAATAATGCATACGCCAATGTCGCACAGAAAATAACCCATATGACAATGTCGTATATAAAATAATGCATATACCAATGTTACAAGGAAAATACCTTAGGAACCCGAAGGACGGATTTATAATATGTCCCTCGTTTCGCCAGATAAAGCAGCGCTGTCCATGGTTTTTAATGACATAATAGCGATGCCCATGTTTGTCGTTCTTTGAGTGAAAATGGGCACAACTGTCATATATTTCATGTATTCACCGGATTTGACGTGGATTTTGACTTCGAGGGCGGAACCGAACTTCGCCCGTCATTGCGAGCTCGCAGGAGGGGTTCCGCGGCAAAACCTCCCTGCGAGCTCGTGATGGCCCTGCCAAACCCCCCATTTAAACTAGGGGGTTTGACGTAGGTTTGGGGGGGTTTGCGAGATGCGGCGCACGTGTGATAGAAGAAAGGGAATCTGCCGGGCCCCGCTACTGCGGGGCCCGGCAGATGCCCAGGCAAGTAAAAAAATAGAACCCAAACCCCCCATGTAAACTAGGGGGTTTGTAATAGGTTTGGTGGGGTTTGCGAGATGCGGCACACGTGTGATAGAAGAAAGGGAATCTGCTGGGCCCCGCGGTAGCGGGGCCCAATAGATTCCCCCAGTGTCACTAGGGGGTTTGTCGCATATTTAGGGGGGGTTTGCGAGATGCGACGCAATCTGTCGCGAGTTTTGGAGTTTGCACTTGCGAACTCCAAAACTCACGACATTGCAACTTCTGACATCGGTGAGGCCAGTGTCAGAAGTCGCTGACTTCGCTGACTTTGCGAAGTTGAATCCCGTTTTCGGTCGCTTATTCAAAAACATGGGCACCGCAGTCATGTCGATTTCGACTATGGAAAGCGCTGCTAAATCTGGCGAAACCATGTGTAGTTACCCGGAAATTTCCTAGGCTGAATGTGTGAGAGCATGCAACCACGTGCGAGAACCAAACGACGCCATGGATGCGGAAAGCTTGCCTTCATTAGCTCGGGTACGAGAAGACAAGGAGTGAGGGGGGAGCGAGAGAGACTTAGCATCCGGTGAGCGTGCACTCGCCACGGGCATCACACCCAAGCGAGGACACACCGCCACCCGGGGGTCGAGCCCGACCGCTTGGTACAAAAACCAAGACGGCGGCCGCTCACCAATGCACGAGTGAACCCGGCACGGTGGCCCCCTAAGGATCAGCACCCGGGAAATGCAGCTCCCCCAGAAAACACTCAAGGCAAGCAATATGATGCAGGGCACGGGAGTTAGAATGTACGGGCCCTAGCATCTAACGCATCACAGAGTCATGAAGAGTCATAGAGAATCAAACAATGGCCACGTGTGTGTCAAGAGTTGTCCCGGGGTCCAGCAGCAGCAGCAGCACGTGAACGTTCGTGGCTCCTGCCAGAGCTGACACGCCTGTAGCTTTCCCAGGTAGGGTCATTGTCAATCAATCTGTACAGGTGTGTGCAATGTGTGTGGAGGCAAGAGGGCACAGAGTTGTGAGTGGTCAATGAACTTCAACACTCCCCCATGACCCGCAGACGACCAACCCACACACACAAGAGCACCAAAAGAAGAATCACGAGGGGTGACGGAGACAGACTGGACCAAATCAGCCTGGATCATGTGAACAGATGAGACCAACAGAGTGAACAACATTTTTTAACACATTACGACTGAGGGCCTTCGTGAGGAAGTCAGCTCTCTGAGACCGTGTATCCACCCAAGCAACCTGGACTATGCCGGCAGCAATGTACTCGCGAACAAAATGGTGCCCCATATTGATGTGTTTGGTGCGTGAATGATGCATGCCATTGTTTTCATCAATGGCCTTTGTGCTTTGGTTATCACAGCACAGAGTGATGCAACGGATGGGTACACGCATTTGTTGCCACAGACGACAAAGCCAAACAACCTCACACGTGCCAGCACCAAGCGCCACATACTCAGCCTCAGTGGTGCTGCGAGCAACACACCCTTGTTTGCCACTTTTCCAGGAGACTACAGTGCCACTGACAAGAAAGATGTAGCCTGTTCGACTGCGAGCATCAGAGTCATGAGCCCAATCACTGTCCGTGTAGCCGTCAACCACAACTGAGGGCTGTGCACGAAAGTACAAGCCGATGCGGGGGGTGGAGAGGGTATGGCGCACTACCCACAACGCTGCCTCAAGATGGCGCTCACGAGGGCACTGGGAGAACTGAGAAAGGAAGTTCACCGCGAATGCTACATCAGCGCGAGTGGTTGTGGCAAGGTACATCAAAGAGCCAATGACACGGAGGTAATCGGTCACGTCGACCGTCTCCCCCAGTGTGGACGTGTCCCGAGACTTCAGTAAGGATTGACCTGCGGGTGTCATGGGAGTGGACGCAGTGGGAATGGATGTGAGGAGCGGGGCAAATCGCTCCCCCAGGCTGTGTACGTATGCAGCCTGATGGACGTGCAAGGTACGGCGCTTCCGGTCTCGTTCCAGCTCCATGCCAAGAAAGACTCAAGCCGGACCAAGATCCTTCATCTTGTATGTCGCCTGAAGAAGTGCCTTCGCCGCTGCGACAGAGGCAGGATCAGGAGAGGCAATGAGGAGATCATCCACGTAGACAAGGATGGCGACAAGTGGCTTGGTGGGGCCACTGAGAAACAGCGCAGGATCCACAGTGCTCCGTTTGTACCCCCCCTTTTCGAGGGTCGCTGTGATTTCTTGGTTCCAACACCGTGGGGACTCTTTCAGGCCATAGAGGGCCTTACGTAGGCGCCATACCCGGTTCGTTCCATCTGAGAAGCCAGGTGGCTGCACCATGTAAATTTCCTCATCCAACCTACCGTGGAGGAAGGCATTGTTCACATCCATCTGCTCAAGCTCCCAATCATGCTGAGCAACCAGGCCCAAGAGAGCCCTGGCCGTGGTGTAGCGACCAACTAGGGCAAAGGTCTCGTCAAAGTCAACACCAGGGATCTGAGAGAATCCCTTCGCAGTGAGTCGTGCCTTGCAGCATTCAACGGTGTTGTCATGGTTCAACATACGACAATACACCCACTTGGCCGCAACTGCCTTGCGACCCGGTGGGAGGTCGACAAGCTCGTACATGCTATGCTCAGAGAGTGCATCAAGCTCGACCTTCATGGCCTTCTCCCACAGCGAGGAGTCAGGGGCCGTGCGCGCTGCTTGAACAGTCTGAGGCTCGGGTGATAGAGGGGAGAGTCCAGCGGTAGCAAAGCACGACGCAACATATCCAGCCACAGATGAGGACAGAGCTGAATGGAACTCACCCTCAATAAGGGAGTACCCAAGCGCAGTGCTGGGATGGACGACAGACGCAACAGTGGACAGATCAGAGGTAGCAAGACCGAGGGCACGGAGACCAGGGTCACCAGATACAACCAGGTGAGACTGGGAGGGGAGTGCCCGGAGGCGGCCGCCACGAGTGTAGGGCGACACCGGTGGAATGGAAGATGAACGTACGGAGGAGGAAGGAACATCAGGACGCGGCTGCACACCCGGAGGCGGGGAGACCGCAGGGTCAGATGGTGGAGAGAGAACAGGTGGCGGGGACACAGTGCTAGTTGGGACGATGGAAGATGCAGGGAAGACAGCATCAGGCGAAGAAGGAGAAGACCGGGGAGAAGGCGCAGTGAGAGGAGAGGACGACACAGAGGGCGACGAGGGCTGAGAGGGAGAAGAGGGCAAGGCCAAACTCGGCGCAAGAGACGAGGCAATGGAGGGTGTCAAGGGACACCCAGAGGGGAGAACCAAAGGCCCAGCGGGTGGAGAACCACCCCCACCCGGAGAGGGCGGAGCGAGGGACTCACCAAGGCGGGGAGTGTCACGTTCAAACAGCTGTTCAAAAAAGAGGGCATCACAAGACTCAATGACACGGCCCCGGGAGGGATCCCAGAAGCGCCACGCTTTGGAGAAGGGAGAAATGCCTAGAAAGAGGCAGAGCCAACCACGGGGGGACAGCTTGCCGTCACGGTGGTCCGAGGGGACCCACACAGAGGCAAGACACCCCCATACGCGAGCAAGGCGGATGTCTGCACGCTGACCCGTCCATCGTTTGAAGGGGGTGACAGAGTGAGGAAGGGGACCATGAGGGACACGGTTCTAGACCCAAGTGATGTACGACATGGTTTCAAAGGCAAAGAGGGGTGGTTGGCCGGAGGCAGAGAGGAGGGAACGCACACCATCAGCAAGGGTGCGATTCTAACACTCAGAGACACCGTTTTGTTGAGGGTTGTAGGGAGCAGAGGACTCTACCCGGACACCACGAGAGGAGAGGAAGCGAGAGGTGGGACCAAAGAACTCACCACCACGATCACTACGAAACACACGCAAGGGTCTGTTGCAGGGGCGCTCAACCTGCAGGAGCCAGGACTCAAGAACATCTGTGACGTCACGTTTGTGACGAAGGGGAAAGACCCAGCGGTAGCGGGAGAAGTCATCGATCAAGCATAGGACATAACAGCCAAGGCCACCAAGAAAGTCATGGGGTAACGGGCCCATGACGTGAGCATGCACCAGGTCAAGAGGGTGAGCAGTAGTGGACTCAGAGGTGGAGAAAGGGGAACGGTGCATTTTGCCACTGGCACAGTGAAGACAGGTGGACGTGCAGGGAGGAGCAAACGTGGCAGGGTCAAGGCCTTGGGCGGGCCGAAGGCGAAGAAGGCGCTGGATGGCGGCGGTGTGAATGTGACAGAGACGACGATGCAAGAGATCAGTGTGCTCAGGAGACAAGGACGGGGCAACGTGAACAAGAGCAGATGCAACAGAAGTGGAGGGCAACGTGAGTGGGACACGGAACAGGCGATCACAGCGCACACCACAAAGAACAATACGGCCAGACGAGCGAAGAGAGATAGATGCAAGGCCACGGCTGGAGGAGAAGTCCATGCCCTGGTTGTCAAGGGTGGTCACAGAGAGAAGGCTAACCTCAAGGTCAGGCAAGTACAGGATGTCAGGAAGGTAGACAGTGCCACCAGGACCCACAAAGCGGACTACACCAACACCTTGAACAGGGAGCAGCTGGCCGGAGCCAGTGCGGACAGAACGTACGGACTGAACGGGGCCAAGAGAGACGAAGGAGGAGCGACAAGAATTCATGTGATGCGTGGCCCCAGAATCAATGATCCAGAGGCCGGGCAAGGCACGAGTGGAGGGGAGTACAAGACAGACAACAACAGTGAAGCGGGCAGAGAGAGAGAGGACGAGCAACCAAGACGTGTGGGGTACGTGTGTGACTGCCACTCTTCAATCCAGGCACAATCATCAGGCAAGTCCCCTTGAGTCCGACCAGAGGAGGCACCACGAAGGGTGGCCTTAGACTCACACACAGACATGTGGGACTGGCCACTCACACTCTCACCTCCCTGAGAGCGAAGGTGAAGAAGCTCCGCCAGCCGACGCTCAAGGGTGCGCTCCTCGTCACGGCGATCAGAGGAGCGCTCCAAGGAACGGTAGGAGGACCGGTCAGAGAAGTGCCCATCGTCACGTGCCCAATGGGGTACATGGTAGTGAGAGGGCGGAGGGGCGTAGTACGGACGGCCAGATGGAGGAGGTATCCAACCCCAGGGGCTGGGTGTTGGAGGTGTCGGGTGAAGGGGGGCAGAGGTGGTGGAGAGTGCGGAGCCAGTGGAGGATGATGAGGAGGAGGCTACAGTCACTGCAGCAGCGGCTGAGGAGGCAGTAGCACCGGTGTGTGCCCAGTGGGCTCGCATGGAGGAGGCCAAACGGGCGTCATCACGAGGGGCAGGACATTTTGGTGTGGAGTGACCAGTGGCACCACAGTTCCAACAGGTGACGTCAGCAGCAATGGAGGCCGAGTTCTTGCCACCACGACCACCCCCGCGGCCTTTGCCCCCTCGACCGCCACCACGACCGAATCCACCACACCCACCCCGAGAGACACTCTGAGTGGAATTTGCTATTGCCTCCGACGAGGACAAGGAAGAAGAAGCTACGACAGGGGAGGAAGAGGAGGAGGTGGTGACAGCAGCCAAAGCAGCTAGATGCATGCGCTTGTTCTGCAGGGCGTTCCACCAGTCGGTGAGACGCGAGGTAGTGAAGTCGAAGAGAGGGCCGATCCCAGGTGGGGAATCAGCAGGAACAGGTTCAGAGGCAAGGCGTTCAAGTTTTGCCTGAGAGACATGCAGGTACAAGTCAGACAGCTCAGGAATGAGGCCATCAACGATGGAGAGGCAGGCGGAAAGAGGGCCGGGGGCGGCTCTGCCTAGGTCTCGTAGTAGGCGCAAGCTGTGTGCCCAATACTCATCTGCCGTCTCATCCGCTCGCATCTGCAAGGTGTTGAATTGCACCGTAAGGGCACTTTGGACGACGTGCCCAGTCACTGTCTTGCGACGGCGGATGAGATCGTAGGCGCCGACAGGGTCAGCTGGAGTTCCACGGGAAGGGTCTTCATTATACGTGCCAATGTCGTCGAGAAGACTTTCTGGACCTGCATTGATGAGTGCTCGCACAGCGCGAGCAGCCTCCGTAGGCTGTGGCACAAATGGCGCCTTGGCAGGCGAATAGTACTCCCAGAGGAGCTCACCCTCGGCCCATGCGCTGAAGTGAGTCTCCCAGGATGTGAACGTGAGCTTGGAGGTGAACTGTGGGGGTGGAGTCTCAAAGTCCTTCTGCCGAGCTGGGAGTAGAGGACGGGCAAAGGCTGCTGCGGAGAGAGAGGGAGAGGAGGAATTGGCAACAGCACCCCCGGTATGAGCAGACGAGTCTGCAGAGGCAGACTCTGTGGTAGGTAGAACTGCAGCAAAGGCAGGAATGGCGCGCAGTTGCTCAATAACTAGTGTGGCTACTGTAGCAGCTAGCTCCTGTTGTGCTTCATGCCCCCGGTGGAGCTCATCCTCAGCTTTGCGGCGTTCTGCTTGTGCCTCACTCAGAGCGGCCTCGAGGGCCTCTATAGTTTCCTCTGGTGCAGGCATAATGGAAGAGGAGCCAGAAACTGAGAGTGATGTAAAAAGGGAATGAAAGGAGTGCGAAGAGTCAACGGGAAGACAGAGCTCACCAAACTAGTGACGAGGGAGAAGATTGAAGAGCGGCGGCACAACCGCTGCAGCCGAGGAGAACAGCACCGCTATCCAGCCTGCAACCACCACGGTAAGGCACAGGATTCCTGTCACAGCAGCCCCAGTAACTGCAGCAGAGGCAGATGCCACGAGAACACCGGTGGTGATTGGTGATGTTGCGTCACGCGCGGCGCCGGTAGGTGTCAACACAGCTGAGACAATGGACGCGCGGATGGATCCGACGGAGCTGGAAGTGGCGTCTGCTGCTGTGGAGTCTGCTATGGCAATAGATGCTGCGGCAGCCATGATCTGTGCCGCAATGTTGGCGACAGCAGCTGCAAGCAGAGTGAGGGAGGCAGTTGTCTGCGCGTATGCTTCAGCTGCTCGGCCAACGGCCGTTTGTGCGGGGGCACGGCAGGCCCTGGCTGTTGCTGCGAAGGTGGCTGCGGCACCAGCCGCTGTGTCAAGTATGGCGCCGACCAAGCTGATTGAGTCAGTATGAACGAGAAGAACCGGGATGACGCCGGGCACCTCGGGTGCAGTAGATGTCGCGGTGGATCCTGCTGTAGTAGGAGGAGCAGGAGTAGGTGCAGCGGATGGTTCAGGCGGTAGGGAGCTGCCGGTGGGTTGCACTCTTAGAAACAAGGGCGGTGACGGTGGTAGGTCGTCTGGGGTGTAGACTTGGTGATCAATTTCTTCCCTCTCACGCTCTCCTACAGCGTCGATGTCCTCCTGCCAGTAGGTGTGGTCGAGCATGCGTGCCCACAAGGGGGTGTCATTGTCGTCCGCCAGCGTGGAGGACTGAGTAAGCTGCTGGCACAGTCGAGATACTCGAAGCAAACACACCACCCAGGCTACGGGGGAGACAAGAGATGGTGTTGTGCAAAGAGGTGATGCGGCGTATGGTGTGGATGACCTGTGTCCGAAGATGGAGTGGGCCGTGCGTTCGCTGAGACGATTCTGCTGTTGTCGTTCAGAAGCGTGGAAGCCGCACCTGGCTAGATGAGGGTCAATGCTGAGGTTGTGGTGTGGTGAGGTCCGCAAGCACTGACGAGTAGCGGAGTCAAGGGCGGTTGTAGCAAATGCAGCCTTAGATGCTCCACGGGCTGAGAAGAACAGCTGAGAGAGATCGAAAGAGACAAGGTCAGACCCCAGTGGACGGCACAGAACTGCTGATGGTAGAAGTAGAGGTAGTGCTCCGGGCGAAAGAGGGAGCAAGGGGATCAGGTTCTGCAAGGTGTAGCCCGTGGGTGTGAGAGAACGGACAAGGTGTTGCGGGCGGAGCTCAGATGAGCATCACGGAACGGGGTGACGCTGCCGTTCAACGCCGAGAGATGCGCAGCCAAATGACGCTGCTGCGGTGAGGTCAGGTGGCCGAGAGTGGCTCGGGTGTGCGCAGAAGCGATTGACCAGGATCGAGGAGCGGTGGGCGAGAAGCCTCACATGCTCTGATACCACTAGTTACCCGGAAATTTCCTAGGCTGAATGTGTGAGAGCATGCAACCACGTGCGAGAACCACACGACGCCATGGATGCGGAAAGCTTTCTTTCATTAGCTCGGGTACGAGAAGACAAGGAGTGAGGGGGGAGCGAGAGAGACTTAGCATCCGGTGAGCGTGCACTCGCCAAGGGCATCACACCCAAGCGAGCACACACAGCCACCCAGGGGTCGAGCCCGACCGCTTGGTACAAAAACCAAGACGGCGGCCGCTCACCAATGCACGGGTGAACCCGGCACGGTGGCCCCCTAAGGATCAGCACCCGGGAAATGCAGCTCCCCCAGAAAACTCTCAAGGCAAGCAACATGATGCAGGGCATGGTAGTTAGAATGTACGGGCCCTAGCATCTACCGCATCACAGAGTCATGAAGAGTCATAGAGAATCAGACAATGGCCACGTGTGTGTCAAGAGTTGTCCCGGGGTCCAGCAGCAACAGCAGCACGTGAACGTTCATGGCTCCTGCCAGAGCTGATACGCCTGTAGCTTTCCCAGGTAGGGCCATTGTCACTCAATCTGTACAAGTGTGTGCAATGTGTGTGGAGGCAAGAGGGCACAGAGTTGTGAGTGGCCAACGAAATTCAACACCACGGGCACCGGAGCATCTGGAACCAACCCAGAAACGCTAAAAAAAAGTCATGTTACCACCACATACCATGTAGCATTGATGCATGACATGATTTTTGTCATTCGCTATGTCTTAGACGGATGCACCATTGCAATTTTTTTCCATGTCAGGTCCGAAACAGATGCTGTGACCCAGCATGAAGAAAGGGGTGGGCGGCTGGTTGATTTTGTTGCGGAGGCTGGGCGGATGGTTGCTTTTGTAACGCATGGTGGGCGGATGGTTGCTTTTCTTCCAAACCACGGGCAGATCATTGCTTTTCTTCCGAGCGACGGGCGGATGAGAGTCACACTTTGCGTTTTATGGGTATCTGAGCTATTTCACCCTACAAATTATCCATTTGTCCCAAATCCTCGAATCGTCTTTTGTCCTGCACCTCATTTCTTTGATCCACCAATGTTTCGTTAGGGTTAACATCCAGCAAGGCATACCACGAGCGACCATGATTTCAGGTTGGGCTTATCTTCATTCTTTATGCCAGTGCTGGGTGGATGAGTCCACACTTGTGAGTTTTATGGGTATACGAGCTATTTGGCCCATACTGAATTCTGTGATCAAGGAATGCGGAACATGTCGGAAAAGCTCACGAGCTTCACCTGCCTCGTGTTGGACTGTCTGCTGCGTTGGGCGCCTATTGCCTCCTGCCTACTTCCTACCGCCTGCTGACTACTGCCTTAAGTAATGCCGCGGCCGCCAGCACGTACGACGGATGCCAGTCGGGCAGTCGCAGCGAGGGTGGGCCAGCAGCAGCAGCAGCAACATCAGCAGCAGCGGGAGCAGCAGCAGCAGCAGCAGCAGCAAGACGATGAATTCCATGACGCGCTTGACAGTGACGACGTTGACAGCAGCAGGGGTTTGCTTGGCTTGCACATCAAGGGCAGAGACACTGGAGAAGCTGGTGGCAGCAGCGGACCAACAGCAGCAGTAAGGGCTGCTTCTGCGGCACCAGCAGGCGGCGGTGTCTCTCATGAAAGTGGTCGGCGTTCAAATGCCGTCAGCCAATCAAGATCGAGCTCCACATTCGCCAGTCAGGGCAATCGCCATGGGGAAGGGGAGGAAGATGTAGATGATGACGACAGCGAGCTCGGCCTATTCGTGCATGCACGGTCAGGCATCCCCCTCCAGTCGACCCATCTTCCCTCGGAGGCCTCGGATGAAGACGAGGGGGAAGAAGG
>SZWC01000423.1:351115-372734 GCA_023375785.1 Penium margaritaceum
GAAAAAGACCTGAGAATAGGCAGCAACAGGTTGTTACACTGCAGCATGCAGCTCATGCTATGACTGACATGGGCACAAACCATGACTTTCAGCTGGCGTGGAGGAAAAGGAAAACCATCCTGCACTTTGCAGTCGAAAAAAGTCGAGTTGTGCTCTCTAGCTGTGCTGCCAGTTGTCACTTGTCAGTGGGCAGTTGGCAGTCGCGCACTGCCTGTAGGGATAAGTGGCTGGTAGCGGCACAGCATGCCAGCGCGGCAGAGCAGGTGCCGCCACCGCAGAGCGAAACGCAAGCCGTGTCGGGTCAAGCACGCAGCAGACCAGCACAGGTCGGTTCAGCACAAAGCAGTCAAGCGCAGGGCAGTCAAGCACACACACATGTTCAAAAAACGGATACGTCAAACTCACACACATGTCAAGCGCGCACAAACGGACACGTCACCGCATCCATGCAGGCAAAAGCCTTAGCAGAAACAAAGCATGGCACCGGTAGCAACCATGGCACTACCATCCCATCCCATGCCATACCGTGTTAGGGTCTGGTACGGCGTCCTGAGGCGTGGAGCTAGAGGAATGTTTAGAAGCTACTTTTTCATACATTTTCTCAACATGGTCAAGCGGCTGAAAGCTCTACGCACCAGCAGGTTGGTTGTTTGGCAGCACGTGCAGCAGCAGAACGGTGTCTTTGCCGGGGTGGAACACTTTGGCGACGGCGAAATCGAACGCCTGCCTGCTGTGCTCGCTGCCGTCCAACGCCACCAGCACCTTGCGCTTAGCCGTCTCCGCCATCAAAGCACCCTTGTCGGAATACTAGCTGACCAAGACGACGCTAGCCGTCAAGCGGTCTCACTAACGGGACAACGGAGGAGAGCTTTGAACGGATTGAACGAGAAGTCCGCGAGCTGACTGCTCCAGTTGAATGAGTGACAGTGGTCCCTGAAAACCGAACGACACGTTAGTCAACAACGTGAGAGAATGCCTCAAGTTTCGTGAGATCGAATTTTGCTGCATGTGCCGCCGCCAGGCACACGAATGGCGAGCAAGGAGACTACGGAGGAGAGAGGACGAAGAAGACGGCGCACGAGCCTGCCACGTCATGCCGGTGCCCCAACCCTGTGGGCTGTGCTGTCGCCCGTGACAGAGAGGACGATATCTTTCGAGGGATTTGAGACGCACACTGTTGGGCTGTTTTTTAGGCCCCTGGTTGACTGTTGGCCATGTTCTCAAGCTGCCCCATTTTCACTACAGCATTATCACCTCACCCTCATTCATGGGAGGCGACATTCGAACCCGTTCATGTTATTTTGTTACGGCAAACGGAGCTTCGATGGTGCACAGGTAGAATTTGCGAGGCAAAACATGCTTTAGAATTTGGGTCACTTAAGTAATTTATAATTAACAGTGAGTGTACTTTGAACATGTGTTGAAATGATCGAACATATATATATATATATATATATATATATATTCGACCTTTCCGACACTTACCGCTAATTATAAATTGCTCAAGTGTCCCAAATTCTAAGTCTTGTTATGCCTCACAACTTCTGCATGTTCACCATCTACGCTGTGTTCGGCATCACAACATGAGCTAGCGGTAAACTAATTAGTGTACTACGTAAACNTGTATATATATATATATATATATATATATATATATATATATATATATATATATATATATATATATATATATATATATATGTATATATATATATACAAGTGTCGAGTTACGAATGAAGCATAGTCAGGGTCTTTGGGTCAAATGTCGAGCGGCGCGTGCAGAGTCGTGTCGTGAGTGGTCGGATTTGAGAAGGTCTGCCGAGAAGTCGAGGGTCTTCAAGAATCGAAGGTGGAGATGCACGATGCATCTTTATAAATCCAGAATCCTCATGGAGCGTCGAGAAGTCGACCGAAAGTTCGTCACACTTCTGTTTGTAGGTTCGCGAGAGTGGTCGAAGTTGTTAGAAGGTTCGAGAATATCCACTGAGGGCGGGGCAGTTGGCCAGTTTGCCCTCGGCCGTCGGAGTCAATATCGCAGTTTTTGCGACGCAATGGGCTGTTTTCGTAATACCAGAAATTCCCACTTGAGAAGATTAGGGACTCGTGTACGTCTGGTACGTAACACATCCCCCCCTTCTAGCCGCGACGTCCAGTGTGCGTGTAAATGTGGCCAGGAGACGGCAGTAGTAGCTGTCGATGAGATGATCAACGTCTCGCAGATTTTCGTAGGGTTCCCAACTGTTATGCGCGGCGTCGTAGGCATGCCACTTAACAAGAAATTATGTCGTCTTGCCTCGTTGTAACGGATTCAACGGAATCCTTGGCCGACTAGGCCAAAACCGCGGTGCTTGAGGGTCTCCGACCCTCAAGCCATCCCGTCTCACTGCCCACAGTCCCAGGTGACCCCGCTCGAGCCACGTGGCTCCCTCGACCGGTCAGCGTGGCACTGCCACGCTACACTCCCCCCCGCTAGGAGTGAGAGCCGTCTCAGCATCTACAGTAATCCCAACGTGGGATTCGAGCCCTGGAGCTCTTATACCAATGTAACGGATTCGACGGAATCCTTGCCCGACTAGGCCAAAACCGCGGTGCTTGAGGGTCTCCGACCCTCAAGCCATCCCGTCTCACCGCCCACAGTCCCAGATGACCCCGCTCGAGCCACGTGGCTCCTTCGACCGGTCGGTGTGGCACTGCCACGCTACACTCCCCCCCACTAGGAGTGAGAGTCGCCTCGGCATCTACGGTAATCCCAACGTGAGATTCGAGCCCTGGAGCTCTTATACAAATGTAACGGATTCGACGGAATCCTTGGCCGACTAGGCCAAAACCGCGGTGCTTGAGTGTCTCGGACCCTCAAGCCATCCCGTCTCACCGCCCACAGTTCCAGGTGACACCGCTCGAGCCACGTGGCTCCTTCGACCGGTCGGCATGGCACTACCACGGTACAAACAGTATTGTTTTGCTTCTCTTCCCTCACGTGTCCATGTTCACCTCAGCACTACGGTTTGAATGGAACCAACGGGAGTAAAAATGGTGGTGTGTGTATAACGTGAGAGTGAGAAGAGTGAGTGAGAGTGGGTGGCGGGTAGAGCTCGCTATCCGAGCCCACCCGTCGGCCGGTGACGTGGGGCTCACCGGTGCCCACTCGAAGTGCAAGGGGTAAACCCCCCTCGAGCTCCACAAATCCACAAGAGCCCAAACCTGAAGATTCGGTCTAAACTATGCTAGTCCAAACTACCACCGTTTCACAAGCAGGACACAACTATGTCACAAATCCATCGAAGTTCAAACATGCATTAGTACCAAAGTCAACAGTGTTTGACCAAGGTATGTGCGCTCCAGGAGAGAAGGCCAGCATGCGTGACGGCTGCTGGAGTGCAACCTGTGGCTGCTCAGCGGACTCGTGTCTGCTCCCCCAGGCTTCTGGAACCTCTGCCTCCTCAGGAGTCTGCATGGCAAAGGACGTGAGCCGAGAGGTCACATTACGTACATAACATCACTCCCCCATGAGCACACGGCGAACAGGTTCACCCACGTAACAACACTGACGCGAACGACAGCACAAGAGCAACGATGAAAAAATGATCGTGGATGCAGCTCAAAGGCAGAGTTCAGTCCACAGTACAGGCAGGGTACAATCCCACAGAACGAGCAGCCGCTAGAAACTTCGTACGGCTAATGGCCTTCGTTAGAAAATCAGCACACTGCGAGTCAGTGCCAACCCACATGACCTGAACCTCACCTCGATCCACCAGGTTCCGGACATAGTGGAATTCAACATTAATGTGCTTTGTGCGTGCATGGAACACACCGGAGTTTTCTGTGATGGCCTTAGCGCTCTGGTTGTCACATCAAAGCACCACAGGGGGCAAGGACTGGCCTAACTCACGCAACAGATGTACCAACCACACACTCTCGGTCGCGCCAGCGCCCAGAGCCACATACTCTGCTTCTGCAGTACTGCGAGCGATGCAGCCCTGCTTGCCACTGCGCCACGAGACGGCTGTTCCTCCAATGAGGAAGATGTAGCCGGTACGACTCTTGCCGTCCGGACTCCACCCCCAGTCACTGTCTGTGTATCCGTCAAGGACTACTGAGGCCTGACCTCGGTAGTGAAGTCCCATGCGGGCAGTGGAGACGACGTATCGCACGCACCGGACTGCGGCCTCAAGGACCCGTCTGCGCGGCGCCTGTGAAAACTGTGCGAGCAGGTTGACTGTGAAGGCGATGTCTGGCCGTGTCGTTGTGGCCAGGTACATGAGTGAGCCAATGACTCGCAAGTACAGGGTCACGTCAACCAGCTCTCCCAGCTTTGCTGGATCATCGACCTTCAGAGCATCCTGTCCGTCTGGGGTGATCGGGGTGGATGCCGTGCGCACGTCACTGAGCAGCTCGGCAAAGCGCTCCCCCAGGGTGAGGGCGTATCGCTCCTGCTGGACCGAGAGCGTCTGACGAGCGCGATCACGGACAATCTGCATGCCTAGGAAGACTGCGGCCTCTCCCAGGTCTTTCATTTTGTACGTCGATCGTAGCACGTCCTTGGCCGCCTCGACAGCCTTTAGGTCAGGCGAGGCAATCAAGAGGTCATCGACATAGACCAGGATGGCTGAAAAGGTTGCAGTGGTTTGGGACAAGAAAAGCGACGGGTCCGCAGCACTCTGAATGTAGCCCGCTCGTAGGAGCGTGCCGGTTATCTCCTTGTTCCAGCATCGAGGTGACTGCTTCGGGCCGTACAGCGCTTTCCGCAGCCGGTACACGCGGTCGCTGCCATCCTCGAACCCTGGTGGCTGGACCATGTAGATCTCTTCTTCTAGCTCTCCATGTAGGAATGCGTTGTTGACGTCCATCTGGTGGAGTTCCCAGTCGTGCTGGGCCACCTGGGACAGCAGACCCAAGGCCGTGGTCATGCGTCCAACTGGTGCGAAGGTCTCAGTGAAGTCAATCCCCTCCACCTGAGAGAATCCTTTCGCAGTCAGTCGTGCTTTGTAGCGATGAATTGTGTTGTCTGGCTTTAGCTTCTTACGCAAGACCCACTTGGCCTGGACTGCCTTTCGTCCTGGCGGCAGGTCTACAAGATCGTAAACCCCATGTTCCTTGATAGCCGCCAGCTCAGCCTCGCATGCTGCGCGCCAGAGTGCTGCGTCAGGTCCAGCCAGGGCCTGACGCATTGTGCTGGGGTCCGGAGTCACCCCCACCACACTGGGGTCAGGGGCCGCAGCATCTCCTCCGCGCGTGGCCAAAGCATAGGCCGAAGACGGAGGGCCAACAGTGATTGTGGACTCTGCAGAGTCCATCGCAAGTTGACGCTCGTGAGCAAGGAGGGCGAGGCCTATATCGCAGCCGGGATGGACTTCAGTGAGGCCCTGCACACTCAAGCCCAGGGCCCTCATGCCAGGGTCACCACTATGCACGCTGCGAGTAGGACGCGGGCGGAGGCGTCCACCCTCACCTCGCCGGTATGGTTCCGGTGACGGCACACCTGGAGCAGTTGGTGGACATTCGTCAGACACGGACACGGCTGGTGATGTGCCAGGTGATGCCGGCGCGTCGACTGGACAGACGGAGGGTGAGGACAACGCAGGTGACGTGACTGGTGACACAGCCTGCGGAGGTGGTGCAGGCGACGCAAAAGAAACCGGTGACTCTGCTGGTGATGCAGTTGCTGGGGACGGGGGAAGCACTGAGGGTGCGACCGGTGACAAAGATTCCCGTATTGCAGGAGATGCTGATGGGCCGGTGGACGCAGGTAGGACAGGCGACGCGGTCAACGCAGGCGGTGTAGACGACACTGGCGAGTTTGCTGGTGGATGAGGCGGACCTGTGGCGCCCAGGCTGGCCGGGACATCACCATCAGGCAGCCCACCCCCCCTGTGTGCGGGATCGTACCGCACCCAGGGGAATGCGACTGTGGGGTGCCCTCGGTGGGCAAATCTCTGAAGGAGAGGCGCTCGAAGAATAGTGCGTCTCGCGACTCGACAATGCGTCGCCGACTGGGGTCTCAAAACCGCCAGGCTTTGGAAAGTGCAGCCACACCTACAAACGCACAGACGCGGCCTCTAGGGGAGAATTTGGACCCTTGTTGTTCTGGTGTGAACCAGACACAGGCAAGGGATCCCCACACACGCGCGAGCCGGAGATCACCACGACGTCCGTACCACAATTGGTACGGTGTGTGTGTTCGGGAGGGGGCCATGAGGGATCCTGTTCCAGACCCATGTCATGTAGGCCATGCCCTCGAAGGCGAACGCTTCAGGCATGCCGCTGTCTGCCCGCATTGAGCGAACCGCATCTTCCATGGTGCGGTTCCAACGCTCACACGCACCATTTTGCTGCGGCGTGGCTGGGGCTGAGAGGTTGTGAAACACGCCCACCTTGGCAAAGTAGCGGTCCAGATCCCCCATGTATTCACCGCCCCGATCAGAACGGAAGTTTTGGAGGGTCCGGCCGGACTGGCGTTCGGCCATGACCAGCCATGTACGCACAGCAAGTGCAGCATCACTTTTTAGGCGCAGACTGAAGACCCACCGCATGCGGGTGAAGTCGTCTGTGATCGTCAGGACGTAACGCCCTCTGTCATCCTGGAACTCCACAGGTAGGGGTCCCAGGAGATCAGAGTGAACCAACTTGAGGGGCTTGAGAGCTCGTGAGTCAGACAGAGGGTATGTGGCACGATGCATTTTGCCTTGCACGCATTGCAGACAATCAGTCTTGGGCGGCGCCTCAAAGGACGCCGCGTCAAGACCGAGCGCAGGTTGGGTGTGAATCAGACGGTCTACAGCATCCAAGTGGACGTGGCACAAGCGTCTATGTAGTAGACACTGATGCTCAGGCAACAGCGTGCCTGTCACGAACACTCGTGCAGTGGGGGATGCAGTGACGGTGGTCGACGTGGGGCAGCTGGAGACGTGGTACAAGTCCCCGACTGCCTTGCCACGAAGCACCACTTCAGCAGTGGCACAAACGGAGACAGTGGCATCCTCACCGGTGAATGCCAAAGTGAGACCCATCCGTGTACAGGCACGTCTAGACAACAAACTGAGTTCTAAGCCAGGCACATATAGCACGTTTGAAATGTAAAATGGCCCAGACGGCCCATGGAATCGCACCACACCTTCGCCCTGAACAGGAACCTTATGCCCAACAGCCGTACGCACAGACTTCACAGAGCCAACAGGACCAAGGACGACAAAGTCACAACGACGACATGTCATGTGATGGGTGGCACCTGAATCTAGGATCCAGGTGGCATCCGTCACACGCTCGGGCGACGTGACTGAACAACTGCCAACAGTGCAGACTGTTGACAGGGGTGACTCAGTAGATGATTGCTGCGTCGCACGTAAAACACGTGCTTGTGACTCATCAAGCCAGGACAGGTCGTCATGACCTGCGCATGCTGCAGCAAAGACAACGGACAGACCAGCATCATCACGTGCGACGAACGACTCCACAGACTCAACGGCGCACTGTGCCCCGCCACCACCATCACGACTGCACACCACGGACTCAACAGACCCAACAATGGAACCCCTCGGCTCAGTCAATGCACTCGCACCTCCCTGAGTTGTGAGTCGGAGAAGCTGGCGGAGCTCGGCGATGTCACGGGCCTGGGTCGCAAGCTGCTGCTCCAGAGGTGTCAGGTTGCTGGCACTCTCCTCTGCTGCATCAGCTCCTGGTGTAGACTGCATGTTGGTAGTGGCTGTGGTGTGTGCAAAGGCGCGCTCACGTTGCTCGAACGCTTGTTGCAGACCTTGCGCAATCTTCATCCAATTCTTGGGGAGCTTGCACTCTGTGTAATGGTGTGCTCCCCCGTAGTTGTAGCACTCCCACTGTCTTTCACGAGCCGGCTTTGCCTGCTGCTTGCAAACCTTGCCACCCCTCCTGTTGTTGTTTCCCTTCTTCCCTTGAACTACCGCAGCAGAACTAGTAGCTGCTGCGAATGTTGTCGTCGGCAGTGACGACGGGAGGGAGGAAGGGGGGAAGTTGTTGATGTCTGGACTGCTGTGACGGCTGCGGCTGACGCGCCATGACGGGCGTCGTTTGCGGCTCCCACTCCTGCCACGTGTAGGAAATGCTTTGTGGCCCATGATAGAAGGAAGCCCCTGTCGGCCATCTCCAGAAGGCTGCTCAAGCTGAAGTTGTCGAAGGTCTTGGCATACTCGCGCCCAACACCGATTCTCATGGTGTTGAACGCCATGAGTTGGCCCGGTCCATTTTTCCCCAGGGCCCTGTACAGCCGCATCGCTCGTCGCCAGTAGTCAGCTGGTGCCTCATGTCCACCCTGACGAAGGGAGTTGAAGTCTGACAGCCGCTGTGATGTCGTCGCCATGGTAGCGCCTTCGAAAAGAGTGGTCGCCAGCTTCCATGCCTCGAGCGGGTCAGCTCCAGCTCCGGTGCAAGGATCACCAAGGAAGGGTTCGACGTCGATGGTGTACTCCTGCGGGACGGCCTTGAAGAGACCGTAGGCAGCGCGGGCGGCGGTTGCTGCCTCCAAGGGGTCTTTAGTCTGGTACTGGATGGTGTAGTACGGGTACACCTCTTCACTGACTGCCCACATACGGAACCGCGGCTCCCACGTGGCGTAGCTGTCCTCCTGTCGGTAGGCGGGGGGTTCGGTCTCAAACCATTTGGGTGGCTTCGTCGTCAGCAAAGCCGCCGGGACAACCTGCGATGGCGACGGAGACGGGGGACCTTCGTCCAACCCCAGACTCATGCGGAGCAGCTGGTCCTCTAGGGAGGGCAGGTCTGCGGTTGTCCTCGGCATGTTGCTAGGGCCTGCTTCGCTGATTGATACTCCCTTACGCCCTGAGCGGGTTCGACGCCGCTTTTCCAACTGTGCGAGGCGCAGGCGTAACATGCCTTCCTCATCGCTTGCGTCTCAGTCCGACTCGGGCAGCTGGTCGGACGGTTCAGCATCAAATGCTCCTAGAGCCGCATCAACGTCAGCGGCGACGGCACTCTCGACAGTCATCTTGCCCTTGCGCACAGCGTTGCGGAGTAGCTGCTGTTGCTGCTCCTGCTGTTGCTGCTGCTGTTGTGGCTGGCTTGCATCCCGAAACAGCTTGAACAGATCAGCCAGTTATTTGGCCGTCTGTTCAGCCTGCTGAGCTTGCTGCTCACGCAACTCGCGTAGGCCACGTGCCAGCCATTTCGGACTAGACGGGGATTCGTCCCGCGTCACGACCGGCGTGTCGCCAGCCACGCTGGAGGCGGCAGCGCCAGCATTTGCAGTGGAGCTGGTACTGCCGACTCCGGCAGGTGCGTCCTCAGGCATGTGGTCCGGTGGAGTGCCGCAAGTGGTTTTAAAGGTTGAGGGGTGAGGTTTTAAAGGCGGTGGCACCACTGTTGGGTGACTGACGCTGCCGGACGAGTTCGGCAGCGTTTCACTCTGCCCCAGTGGGCACGAGACCACTGTCAAGGCCTTTTTCAGCCTGGAAACTACCAATATGGCCCCCTACGCTGCCAAGAAAATTTCGGCAGCGTTTCCCCCACCCCAGTGGGCGTGGAAAATTTGGGAGAGACCTATTTCAGCCTGGAAATCGTCGCTGGACCCCTCCCACGCTGCCAAAAACTTTCGGCAGCGTTTCCCCTGCCCCAGTGGGCGTGGGAAATCTGGGAGGGGCTGTTTGGGACCACCGTTGTACCTGAACCACCCCCACCCAGCCCAGGAGTAGAGGGGAACCCAGCCAGTAGGGGGAAGGGAAGACCAAGGGGCGGAGCTGAATGCAGAGTACCGTTGCTGCTGCCGTCACTACTGCTCTACGCCGTAGATGATGCGTGACCTCTCTGACAGCTGTTGCCTACTCACGCAGCCTATGGCTTCCGCTACTGTGCGCTGCTGCCCGCTGCCGTGGCAACAATTGCTGCTCCAGGCAGCTGCCGCCAGTCCTGCAACTGCGTAGCTGCCACGACGGGTGTGCAGTGGCGGCTGTGCGGTGGTAACTGCGGCTGCAGCCCAATGCAGCAGTTACTGACTGCGGCTGCCGCTCGCTGCTGCACGCCGTAGCTGCTGCGGCTGCTGCTCCGTGCAGCTGCCGTGTATGTTGCGATCGCGCAGCCGTCACTGCGGCTGCTGCTCGCTTTGCTGGTGCAGCCGATACCAAAACAGTATTGCTTTGCTTCTCTTCCCTCACGTGTCCATGTTCACCTCAGCACTACGGTTTGAATGGAACCAACGGGAGTCAAAATGGTGGTGTGTGTGTAACGTGAGAGTGAGAAGAGTGAGTGAGAGTGGGTGGCGGGTGGAACTCGCTATCCGAGCCCACCCGTCGGCCGGTGACGTGGGGCTCACCGGTGCCCACTCAAAGTGCAAGGGGTAAACCCCCCTCGAGCTCCACAAATCCACAAGAGCCCAAACCTGAAGTTTCGGTCTAAACTATGCTAGTCCAAACTACCACCGTTTCACAAGCAGGACAAAACTATATCACAAATCCATCGAAGTTCGAACATGCATTGGTATCAAAGTCAACAGTGTTTGACCAAGGTATGTGCGCTCCAGGAGAGAAGGCCAGCATGCGTGACGGCTGCTGGAGTGCAACCTGTGGTTGCTCGGCGTTCTCGTGTCTGCTCCCCCAGGCTTCTGGAACCTCTACCTCCTTAGGAGTCTGCATGGCAAAGGACGTGAGCCAAGAGGTCACATTACGTACATAACATCAGGTACACCCCCGCCCCCCGCTAGGCGTGAGAGCCGCCTCGGCATCTCCGGTAATCCCGACGTGGGATTCGAGCCCTGAAGCTGTGATACAAATGTAACGGATTCGACGGAATCCTTGGCCGACTAGGCCAAAACCGCGGTGCTTGAGGGTCTCCGACCCTCAAGCCATCCCGTCTCACCGCCCACAATCCCAGGTGACCTCGCTCGAGCCACGTGGCTCCTTCGACCGGTCGACGTGGCACTGCCANGTAGGAGTGAGAGCCGCCTTGGCATCTCCGGATATCCCGACGTGGGATTCGAGCCCTAGAGCTCTGATACCAATGTAACGGATTCGACGGAATCCTTGGCCGACTAGGCCAAAATCGCGTTGCTTGAGGGTCTTCGACCCTCAAGCCATCCCATCTCACTGCCCACAGTCCCAGGTGACCTGGCTCGAGCCACGTGGCTCCTTCGACCGGTCGGCGTGGCACTGCCACGCTACACTCGTCATCGATGGCCGAGGATGTCCTCGATGACGTACTTCGTGTCTTCGTCCACTTGAACGGGAGGCGGAGGAGGGACATCTCTACGAGGGAAGTTCTCGAGTCTACTGACCTGGAACACCAGATGAACTTGCATAGTGTCGGGGATTTTGACTCGTGCAACCATATGGATTTGCATGTGCTCGATCGCAAACCGTCCCTACCATCGGAATTAAAGCTTCGAAAAATTGCGGAGCTTGATGTTCGCCGAGCTGAGGAGGACTTTGTAGCCAGCGGTGAGGATGTCATCGCTGCAATGTTGGTTAGCTGCTTACTTCATCGCTGGTTGTGTCTTACTGAGAGTCTCCCGTGTTTCTTCCCAGACGGTTGTGAAGTCTCGACGTTGAACATCGACCGCGGGAATGTTGCTGCGAATTTGTAGTCCGGCTGGTATGGCAGGAAGTTTTCCACACCACTTCAAATGGGATTTTACCTGTTCCCGTGGAAACTCCCAAATTACCGTATTACCACAATTATTCGGAAGGAAATTAATTATTATCATTTCCAAAGACCGTCATTTACTCCTGGGTACTTCTGTAACGGTAGTAAATTAGTCCTCCATGGGCGTCGAATTAATCCGGGAAAAAAACAGTGCGACTGTCAGTTTGAATTTCGCCGGTGGGGAAAACAACGATGGTCATTGACCGTCGCAGGACCGCTTGTGTCAGTTTGTTGCCCTTCGTGCGTGAGGGCAACGCCCCCACAAAGCACGGACGTTGCGTGCACGTCGATAAACTCCACACGACGTCGGCCGTCGATTCGCTTGCTCGAGTTCGAGCAAGCAAATTGGGAAGACCGAACACAAATCGCGATTTGCACACATGAGGACATGACACGGCCGGTTCACTTCGAATTTAAGTGGGAGTGAACTGCTTGAGGTCAATTTTGTAACGGTACAAAACTCGATCCCGGTTGGTCGAAAAATTAAAACTAAAAACACCTTCGCAAAAATGCTTCCGAATAATTGCGGTAGTATGGTATATGCGATTTCAGCGGTCAGGAGTTTTTGTACTAAATCCGTCCCATGAGGTTCGCATAATGTTCGGAGCAGTTGTTCGAGCGTCTGATTCGTGCGCTCGGTTTGACCGTCGGTTTGAGGATGGAACGCCATTGAAATTTGAATTCTGCTGCTGTAACGACTCATTTGTTTGTGCCAAAAACGACTGGTGAATCGACCGTCTCTGTCGCTTGTGATGGTTCTCGGTACACCGTGTAGCCGTACGATGTTGTTTAGAAACAGCCGTAGTGTTCCCTTAGCGATGACGGTGGTCGTTGTCGGGATGAAGTGGGACATTTTAGAAAACATTTCAACTACCACGAGGATGGCGTCATGCCCCTCGGGTGTGACTAGTAATCCGGTGACGAAGTCCATGGAGATGGCTGCCCATGGTTTCGTCGGAACACGATGCGACTGCAAAAGTCCGGGTGGTCTTATGCGACGAGATTTTTGTCGCTGACATGTGTCGCAGGTTTTGCAGAAGTTGGCCACGTCGCAGTGTATCTTGTCCCACCAATAGTTTTTCGCCAGTTTCTTCGGCGTCTTTTCCTCTCCGAAGTGTCCACCTGGACTGGTGTCGTGGCATTCTTCGAGCAACATACGGTGAAGTTCGTCGTTCGGGGGAACGACCACCTGGCGAGTGAAGTGTCATCGCCAGTAGGGTGCGTCAAACTAGAATTTTGTTTGATCATATCCGTCGTGCTGGTCGTACCCTCGTGCGAACAATGGCTTGATGTAGGGGTCTCGTTGTAGTTGTACGGTTGCCACGTCGGTCATTAAAACTGGTCGGCAGCTGAGTGCGTCCGCCGTGTTGGTTTTGCCTGGTCGATACTCGATTTTGACTTCGAACCCAGACTCAAGGAACTCCATCAATTGGGTTTGACTTCGGTTGAGATTTGACTGCATCTTCAAATATTTCAGAGCGTGATGGTCGGTGCACACGATGCATCCGCAAAACTCCAGGTATCATCGCGACGTCTTGAACGCATGCATGACCGCCAACATCTCTTTCTCGTGGACCGCATAGTTGAGTTCCGGTCCTCGTAGTTTTCGAGACATGTAGGCGACTGGTTGTTTGCCGTTGCCTTGATCTTGCAGAAGAATCGCACCAATGGCTCGATTGGTGTAAAATAGGATTCGTAGCCATGACGTAGTCAACCGTTGGATCGGCGAATTGTAGGGTAGGAACTAAGGTCAGAGCGTTCAGCAAAGTGGTAAATGCTTCTTGATCATTGTCTCCCCACCGCCACTCATTTTCTTTTTGAGTGAGGTCGGAGAGAGGCGCTAACACTCGCGCGTACAGTTGGAAACTATTCTAGTGCGTAGGTTGGGGCAGCTACGTTGTCGATGCAGTGTGCGGGCTTCCACGCTCGTTTCTTAGTCTGCTGCCCCCTCAATCTGCCATTCTAGAGTCCAAGTCTGAGTGCTCTGGGTTTGTTACTGAGAGACGTGCACGCAAGTGTTAGCGCTAGAAAGCAGCTGAGAACTGGAAATGACTGATTAAGAACTGAAAATAAGCAACAATGGAAGACCCCTCCAAATTCTAGCTCCCCCCAGCTATGTAGAGCTTGTTACTCAGTTTCTAAGCCAATCAGAAAATAGACTTATTTTTTGGCAGACAGGGTTTTCTCGGTGAGCCCTGCCAGACGGCCGACAGACCAAAACCCAGGCGTCGTTTGTTTTGCCTGAAAATTGGACCATACCATTATACACACACTGCAAACGCAATCGTGCAGTCAGAATCAGCAGGAAAAACAGGAGTGAGGATTTATGGCTACCTTAACCCAGGCAGCGTCTACGCAAATCCCTGGTAGCAATAGTGCCCGAAAATTATGAAACTTGGACACTAGCCATAACATGGCACTGCAAATTCAACAGTGCAGTCAGACGGCACTAGATGCATGTAAACAGCATATGCAGTGACAGTGACTGCCGGCAACACGATTGCCGAGGAGGTCTGCCGTTGGAGCTGAGGACGTTGGAGGGAGGAGGCTCAAGCAAACTTCGTGTAGGCCTCATCGTGCGTCGGCTCCACCAGACGACACTCCAGCAGGGCCGCGTCTCGCCAACAGTCATCTACATGCCGATGTACATAAGCAGAGAGGACACAACAGAGTACAAGTGAGAGATGTGTGAAAAACCAACACTCATGACTCACAGGCATTGTGCACATGGACGGGTAGAGAGCACAGAGACAAAGTGTACAGGGAGAGAGAGAGCCTCACGGATGCACACCGAATGCACTCACAACCTTCATGAACGAGTCACGTTTCAGTGCCTTGGTTAGAAAGTTAGCCAACTCTCGTGCTGTCTCAACCCACACAATGCTAATGTTGTCATCATGCAACAACAAACACACAAAATGATACTTGACATTGATGTGCTTTGTGCGAGTGTGATGCACGCCGTCATTGTCAGTAATAGCCATGGAACTCTCATTGTCACATTGCATCATGATGGACGGGACTGACTGATGCAACTCAGACAACAGGCGGCACAGCCACACGCTCTCACAAATGCCAGAACCAAGGATCACATACTGAGCCTCAGCAGTGCTACGCACAATACAGCCTTGCTTGCTGTTGTGCCAGGATACAGCCGTTGCGCCAACAAGGAAGATCCAGCCAGTACGACTCTTACCGTCCGGCCCAGTCACTGTCAGTGTATCCCGTCACCACAACGGACGGCTGTCGACAGAACATGAGGCCTCGCCGTGGGATAGAGACGACATAGCGCAGTACTCAAATCGCAGCCTCGAAGTGGAGGTGACGCGACTCCTGAGAGAACTGTGCCAGGAGGTTGACGGCGAACGCAATGTCTGGACGCGTCGTCATCGCCAGGAACATCAGTGACCCAATGACACCCAAATACGTGGTCACGTCTACTAGCTCCTCCACCACGGCTGGATCAGAGCTCTTGAGTATCGTCTAACCATCGGGTGACATGGGTGAGGATGCTCTCGGCACGAGGGGCAGGTCCTCAGCGAAGCGACCGGACAAGGTCTGGACGTAGGCGGCCTGATGGACATTTCGTATGCCCACATTGCAATAATGCTCAAGGTCCATGCCCAGAAAGACTCGTGCTGGCCCGAGGACCTTCATCTGGTAGGCACTATGCAGTAGGTCCTTGACCCGCTGGATGGCAGCTGCATCCAGCGATGCGATGAGCAGGTCGTCAACATAGATCAGGACAACGACGAGGGTCTGATCTTGTGGACTGATGAACAACACGGGGTCGGGAGAGTTGCAAAGGAGGGTGCCGCTAAAAAGCGTACGACTGATCTCCTCGTTCCAGTAGCACGATGACTGCTTCAAGCCATACTGGGCCTTCCGTAGCTTCCAAACCTTGTCGGAGCCATCGTCAAAGCCTGGAGGCTGCACCATATATAGCTCCTCGCCCTCTAGTGAACCATGGAGAAAGGCGTTGCTCACATCCATCTAATGCAGTTCCCACCCGTGCTGGGAAACCAGGCTGAACAACGCTCGGCTGGTGGAGAACCGACCGACCGGGGCAAAAATCTGGTCATAGTCGATCCCAGGAACCTAAGCAGACCCCTTGGCTGTGAGACGGACCTTGTACTTGTCCAGGGACCCATCCGGCTTCCACTTTTACCAGAGAACCCACTTGGTGTTGATGGCCTAACGGCCCGGGGGGAGGTCAACGAGCTCATAGACGTGATGTTGCCGAATGGCGGGAAGCTCGTCGGTACAGGCAGCCTCTCAGTGAGCGGCTGCCTCAAGAGATGCCCGAGCCTCACGTAGGGTGGCTAGGTCCTGTGGTCGCTCCATAGGGCAGTCCTTAAGGGCGTGCGCGTCCCGCACCCCTGGTGGCATCCGCATGAGCATGGCCGCAACAGCATACCGGTACTCTTGATGGAGCAAGGCATAGCTCAAAGCTGACCCTGGATGTAGGTCAAAGATGACTGGCAGTGTATCCAAGCCAAGTGCCTTGGTGCCGATGTCCCCACTCACGACTGTGGACGAGGGTTTGACATGAGATAAGGATCCTCGTGGGATGACAGAGGGTCGTGGCACAAGAGGGCGTGAGGAGGCGGCCTGAGTGATCACTAACGGCTTGGGTCTAAGGCTCCCAACCGGACCACATGTATAGCGCACCGATACGGATGGGTCAGCTGGCCGTGAGGGATTGGCGGACACAGATGGGGCAGTCGGCCCTAAAGGACTGGAAGACATAGACGGGGCAGTCGGCCCTGAAGGGGTGGTGGACACGGACGAGGCAGCCGGCCCAGAGGGGCTAGTGGACACGGATGGGATAGCCGGCCCTGAGGGGTTGGCGGGCACGGATGGGGCAGCCGGCTCTGGGGGGCTGTCAGACACAGATGGGGCAGCCGGCCCTGAGGGGCTGGCGGACACGGACGGGACAGCCGGCTCTAAGGGGCTGTCGGACACAGATGGGACAGCCGGCCCTGACGGGCCGGCGGACACAGACGGGACAGCCAACTCTGAGGGGTTGTCCGACACAGATGGGGCAGCCGGCGCTGAGGACTAGCGGACACGGATGGGACAGCCGGCCCTGACGGGCCGGCGGACACAGACGGGACAGCCAACTCTGAGGGGTTGTCCGACACAGATGGGGCAGCCGGCGCTGAGGACTAGCGGACACGGATGGGACAGCCGGCTCTGAGGGGCTGTCGGACACTGATGGGATAGCCGGTCCTAAGGGGCTGCCTGACACGGACGGGATAGCCAGCGTAGACGGACTGCCAGGTGCAGACGATGGGACGCCCGTACGCGGCTGGATGGAGGATGGATCCACCACTCCCCCATGCGACGGGAGGAACATCGATGCGTTGGAGTGAACGAGGTTGTGGGGAAACAGATCCTCAAAGAAGAGGGCATCCCGGGACGCGACAATGTAGTGCCGGGTTGGATCCCAGAAACGCTATACCTTTGATTGACGCGAGATGCCAAGGAAGGTGCAAGGACGGCCACAAGGCTCGAGCTTGCCACCCTGGTGTGGGAAACGCAACCACACGATGGTTACACAGCCCAAGACGCGGGCCGGAAGGAGGTCGGCCCGCTCTCCACACCAGTGCTGGTATGGTGTGGACTGATGGAGAATGGGTCCGTGGGGAATCCGGTTCCAGATCCACGTCATGTAATTCATGGCCTTGAAGTAGAAGCCGTTAGAGATACCGGATTCGGCCCGAATGGTGTGGACGACGTTGGCCATTATGCGGTTCCATCGCTCAGAGACACCGTTCTGGGCTGGCGTGTAAGGCGCCGACGTCTCATGATGGACACCAAGGGAGGCGCGGAAGAGTGTGGTCTCCCCTAGAAACTCACCCCCGTGATCAGAACGGAAGCAGCAGAGGGGGCAACCACACTCACGCTCAGCACGGACAAGCCAGTCCTAAATGGTGGGAGCAACGTCACTCTTTTGGCGAAGGCAGGAGACCCAGCGATAGCGAGAGTAGTCGCTTGTACGTGCCAGAACATAATGATCGTGCTCACCGACCGACTTTGTCAGGAGGGGACACATGATATCAGAGTGAACCAAGTCGAGCGGGGCGGTCGCTCGAGAGGCAGAGAGGGGATAGGTGGAACGATGCATCTTCCCCTGAGAATAATCAATGTACTCGGTGGGACACGGCATAGGAAAGGAGGCTGGGTCAAGGCCCTTGGTTGGCTGCGTACAAAGCATGCTATCAATAGTGGCAGAGTGGACGTGAAAGAGGCAGCAATGCAGGAGACGCGTGTGCTGTAGAGATAGTGTACTGCTAACAAACACGTGGCCAGTGTCGGCCGATGAGGAGGGGACACAGTAGAAAGGGACAGGCGTGGTACGTCCCATCATTTGCCACGGGTGGTCGCATGCAGAACGACACGACCTGACAGACGCAACGACACAGTACCCACACCACGCGAGTGCCGAACATCCATGCTCATGCGACCAAGGGCGGTGACAGACAGGAGGCTGAGCATAAGGCCAGGGAGGAAAAGGACATCAGTCACGAAGACATCAACAGCAGGACTACAGAAACAAACGACGCCGACACCACGAACGGGTATTACCTGATCAGAACCTGTCTGAACCCTGGTGGTATCTGTGATGGGACAAAGGACATTGAAGGCCTTGTGCGAGGCCGTCATGTGATGCGTGGCCCCGGAGTCCATGATCCAAGTCTTTGACGGATCCTGGGCCAGTATGGCCAGGTCGCTGACAGTCACATGGCAATGGATGAGCGACACTGACATGGTGGACGGAGGTGCAAATCGGGAGTGCCAGTCATCCAGCCAGGCGACAACATCACAAAGAGGAGTAGGTGGGAAAGACACGGCAGAGGATGGAGTGGACGAAGATACAGTACATGATCGCAGCACAGACTCTGTCATGTAGGGTAGGGAGGAACTAGCGACTACGCAACTCGCACCTCCCTTGGGAGGAGGAAGAGGAAGGCCAAGCTGGAGTGCGATGAACTTCTCCAGCTAACGTTCTCGGGTAGAGGGTCCGACGGAGTAGACCGACTGTGCTATAACAGCGCCGGAATCCAAGAAGGAGGAGGAAGGCACCGGTGATGGAGGAGCAGACGCGGATGGCTACGGAAGATATTGCGGTGGAGCTGTCATGAACCACGCAGGTGCAGTAGGAGAAGCAACGGTCACAGCAATGGTGGCAAGGTGACGCTCACGCTTGCGACGTATGGTCGTAATGACGCGAGCCTCGTCACACGAGAGTGGACACGTGTACCACCCGTGTCCTGACTGGCCACATTTGTGACAGACGAGGCTGGCGCTGCCGAATATGCTAGTCTGCTGCTGAGGGCCCTTGCCCTTCTTGTCCCTACACTTCTTCTTGCCAGACAAGGAGGCGTCGGAAGATGCTGCTACTGCTGGGGAGACAACAGCGACTGAGGCGACGACAGGAGAGGCAAGGGACTTTGTGTGATGGATGTGTGACTCCTGACAAGCCTCCTCGATGAGGAGGAAGAGCTCGTATGCCGAGGGCATGAGGGTACCCTAGGCAGCCATCGCAGCGAGGACGTCCTGGGTGTAGTGGACGAAGACGTCGGAGAAGGGGTCGGTGGCGACGAGCTTGATGGTCAGGAGCGCGGAGAGAGGGGGTGGTGCGACGTTGCTAAGGCGGCACAGGATGTCCTCTGCACGCTACCAATAGGAGGTGACCGTCTCGGTCTCCCACATGCGGAGGGAATTGAACTCTCGGATCAGGCGGCTGGTCTCGGCGTCATTGGAATGGCAATTAGGGTGCGTGAGTATGTGCCACGCTACTGCCGGGTCAGGGAGTGCGCCAGTGGTGAGGTCGCCGAGGAAGGGCTCGAGGGCGAGGCGTGTAGCTGGAGGGGCCACAGGGACGGGGGCACTTACGACACGACCGGCGTTATATACCTGGTCAGCCTGGGTGGAGTCGAAGGGCAGGACATAGTAGGACCAGAAGCCCTCGCCCTGTGTCCAGATCCGGAAGCTAAGCTCCCAGCTTCGGAACTGGTCGCCAGCCTGAAGCAACGGCGGCGGGGTTTTGAAGTCCTTTGCCCTGCGGCAGGCACCCAGAGTGGGGCCTAGGACTGATGTCACCATGTGCTGCTGGCGTTTGGTGTGTTGCTGCGCCAGGTAGTACGTTGGGATAGGATACCACAGGACTCGTGTACCGGGTTGGAACAAAAGGTGCTTGTTGACATTGGTGCTGCTGTTGTGGCGGCTACTGCTGCTGCTGCGGTGGCTGCTGATGGTGTTGTTGTGGCTACTACTACGGCAGCGGTGTCAACAACTGTAGTGCCGCTAGCTGCTGTGTCAGCGTTGTAAGCTGGTGGCGCAAAGCGACGAGTGGATCTGTTAAGCCAGCATGAACTACGACAAGGCCTACTGGTTGTTGGTGGTGCTGCTGCTGCTGCTACTGCTACTACTACTGCTACTACTATTGTTGTGGCTATTGTTGCCACTACCGCTACTATTGCTGCTTCGGTTGCTACTGTGGCTGCTACAACTGCTACTGTTGTTGCTGTTGCCGCGGCTACTACTACTGCTATTACTGGTGTTGTTGCTGTTGCAGCGGCGGTAGCTGTTGTTACTGCTGTTGTAACTATTGCAATTGTTGTAGGAAGGGGAGCCCTCCAACAAAGGAGGACCTCTCTTTGTTCTCTGCCATGGTTTCCTTTGTATCCCCTTGTTTCCTTTTTTTGTGCTGCTAATGTCAGGAGTAACGTCAGTAGTGACGTAAGCACTGGCGTCAGCCTAGGATGGCTGACATCAGCAGCTACTCCTGCGTTATGAGCAAGGTTGCTGCTATAAATTTTTTTTGTTGGTGATGTTGACAGTGACGTTAGAAGTGACGTCAACTGAGGATGGCTGACGTCATCAGGCTGGCTATTGCCGGAGCCGCTACAGCGTCAGCTGTAGGGCTGTTGCTCCTGTTGTAACTGCTGTTACTACTGCTGTTGATGTTGTTGTAGCTGCTGGTCTGCTATTGCAGTTGCTGCTGTTGCTGTTGCGGATGTTGCTGGAACAACAGCTACTGTTGTTGCTACAGTTGCTGCTGTTGCTGCTATTGTTGCTGCTGCTGCAGTTGCTGTTGCAGCATCTGCTACTACTGTTGCTGTTGCTGTCGCTGAGCTGCTACACACTACTCCGGCTGTTATGGCTGCTGTAGTGGTTGTGGTGGCTACTACAGCTGTTGTAGGGCCACCTGCAGGCTGGGGGATTTTTTGTGTTTCTCCCCCTTCTTTTTCTTCTTTGTTCATCACTACGAGTTACGAGCTTGCTGCTCGCTATGAGCTGCGAGCTGCGAGCAGCAAGCTCACTACTCACTGCTCGCTACGAGCCGCGAGCTGCGAGCAGCAAGCTCGCTACTCGCTGCTCGCTACTCGCTGCAAGCCGCGAGCAACGGGCTCGCTGCTCGCAGCTCATTGCTCGCTACAGGTAGTGGGCTGCGAACAACTACTGCTACTACTACTACCAGCCGCTACTATAGCTGCTACTGTTGGCTGCTGCTGGCTGCAGCTGGCTTCTGCTTGCTGTTGCTCTTGTTGTAGCCGGCTGCTGATGCTGCTCCCTACTCCTGCTAGCTACCGTTGTTGCTCGTTGCTGCTCCGTACTACTAAAGCAACGAGCTGCTGCTACTGGCTGCTGCTACTGCTTGCTATTGCGTGCTGCTATTGCTACAAGCTGCCACGAGTTGCTGCTGCTGCCGGCAGCAACTGTTGTGCACAGTTTTTAATGGATGCTGTTGTTGCTTGTTTGCTACTGCTGCTACTACTGCAGGTTGCAGCTGTTGCTTGCTGCTCCTTCTAGTCACAACACCTGGTTGACGTCGCCACGTGTGTTGTCGCCAACAGGTGCCTAACGTGGCCTGCCGCTCACCTCTTCGCATCACACGTGGGGGTCAATGCTGCTAGGAAAAATCCGGCAGTACTTCCCCTGCACTGGCGCATATGGAGGTCCGTCGGCATAGTCAAGAGCATGTACGCCGGTT
>SZWC01000423.1:375526-386606 GCA_023375785.1 Penium margaritaceum
TTTACAGATCGTTCCACGATTTGTAAACGAACAAATTTTGGAAAGATTGGTTCGTTTATCACCAACAAACACATTGTTCGTTGACAATCGATCTGCTCAAAACACTCCTCATTGTTGAGGGAATATAGACTTTGAGAAAAAATGAACGACACGATCTCTATTTGCCAGATAGATCGAACAATTATGGTTTGTCATATTCCCCAACGAAAATATTAAAGTTCTCTCCGATTCTTTGTAGAGCCCCCGAGACAAAAAGATGGGTGCGAGATCGTCGCCCTCGCTTCTTTCGTTCCATATCTCGTGCAATACGAGACATGGAAGCGAGGAAAGACCTTGCTTCGGAAGTGCGAAAGACAGTACCCTGCAAGATACATAAGGCCCCATTTTCTTACTGTGTATCGCCCCATGCATCGCACGCCGGAAGAACAAAAGCAACATTGATGAGGTCGTCCGCGTATTAATTTCAAAAGAGGTCAAGCATCAAAAGCAAATCCGTGCCTATTAAGTCGATCGAACAGACGAGGAAACCTTTGAGCCGTTAGATTGTACGATCGTACGAACACCGACTATGAATGTTTTTAAAGAGATGGATGTTTGTGTTATATATATCTGCAATACTTATGTACGATTGAAGATCTCGAATCTTTGTACTGAGAAATATTATATTGTATTATGTCCGATATGGTTTGTGATGAAAAACGTATGTTAAGGTTGATGATTAGGACAGTCTAATGTCTCAAGTATTAGAAAAGAAAGGGAACTTTCAAGCTAAGTCGCTACAACGATAGAAACAGGCCCTTAACAGAAGCTATCTGTCGATGCTCTAAGAAGAGAAGCCGACGTCGTCGGCCTCGCTTCCCTCGTTCCGACGTGCGATGTCTTGACAACGTGCAATATTGTTTTTTTGCGCGTAGTGTGCAAAAAAGTGAGTGGACCACCACTCGACCACACTCGAGCACGGCTGTCCATGCCGGCAGGTGAACCCCACCCATTGAATGCAAGAACGAGCTCAACGATGCGAAATAGCCACGTTGCGGAGACGACATCGGACGGAAACTTCAAAATATGCACCCCATCCAAAGCTGGCTGCGAAAGGCGACCATATTGTTCGATGTTTTGGCAAATAACTGAAAACATTACATTTGTGCTGTTGTATACGCCGTCGCATCCCATGTAAACAATAAGAAAACAAATATCGTGATGAATCCGTAGAGTCCTAAAATATACTTGATATAATATCCACCGTTCCAAGAACATGCATGAAATACCGGTATTCTAGTCAGGAGTTTTCAGAAGTGGGTACCGCGTTCACGGTTAGTTGCTATTCGCACTTTGTGGGCAATGCGGTCAGCAGTTAAAAATAGTGGGTATTAAGTTCGTTTTTTGTACAAAGTGGGTATTCGGGAATTACGATGCTCAAAAGGTGGGTATAAGGGAATTAATCCGAAAATAGTTAATATCGAAATCAAAGTTCACTANATTATGGTTTGTCATATTCCCCAACGAAAATATTAAAGTTCTCTCCGATTCTTTGTAGAGCCCCCGAGACAAAAAGATGGGTGCGAGATCGTCGCCCTCGCTTCTTTCGTTCCATATCTCGTGCAATACGAGACATGGAAGCGAGGAAAGACCTTGCTTCGGAAGTGCGAAAGACAGTACCCTGCAAGATACATAAGGCCCCATTTTCTTACTGTGTATCGCCCCATGCATCGCACGCCGGAAGAACAAAAGCAACATTGACGAGGTCGTCCGCGTATTAATTTCAAAAGAGGTCAAGCATCAAAAGCAAATCCGTGCCTATTAAGTCGATCGAACAGACGAGGAAACCTTTGAGCCGTTAGATTGTACGATCGTACGAACACCGACTATGAATGTTTTTAAAGAGATGGATGTTTGTGTTATATATATCTGCAATACTTATGTACGATTGAAGATCTCGAATCTTTGTACTGAGATATATTATATTGTATTATGTCCGATATGGTTTGTGATGAAAAACGTATGTTAAGGTTGATGATTAGGACAGTCTAATGTCTCAAGTATTAGAAAAGAAAGGTAACTTTCAAGCTAAGTCGCTACAACGATAGAAACAGGCCCTTAACAGAAGCTATCTGTTGATGCTCTAAGAAGAGAAGCCGACGTCGTCGGCCTCGCTTCCCTCGTTCCGACGTGCGATGTCTTGACAACGTGCAATATTGTTTTTTTGCGCGTAGTGTGCAAAAAAGTGAGTGGACCACCACTCGGCCACACTCGAGAACGGTTGTCCATGCCGGCAGGTGAACTCCACCCATTGAATGCAAGAACGAGCTCAACGATGCGAAATAGCCACGTTGCGGAGACGACATCGGACGGAAACTTCAAAATATGCACCCCAGCCAAAGCTGGCTGCGAAAGGCGACCATATTGTTCGATGTTTTGGCAAATAACTGAAAATATTACATTTGTGCTGTTGTATACACCGTCGCATCCCATGTAAACAATAAGAAAACAAATATCGTGATGAATCCGTAGAATCCTAAAATATACTTGATATAATATCCACCGTTCCAAGAACATGCATGAAATACTGGTATTCTAGTCAGGAGTTTTCAGAAGTGGGTACCGCGTTCACGGTTAGTTGCTATTCGCACTTTGTGGGCAATGCGGTCAGCAGTTAAAAAGAGTGGGTATTAAGTTCGTTTTTTGTACAAAGTGGGTATTCGGGAATTACGATGCTCAAAAGGTGGGTATAAGGGAATTAATCCGAAAATAGTTAATATCGAAATCAAAGTTCACTACGGTATGAAATGAATCCAAGAATTCGACCATTCTTCAAAGAATTTTTTTTGGTGCTTCGATAAATTCGTTGAACGAAATAACGTATCCAATGTGACCATCTTGAAAAACGTTAAAATGAATTCAAAGATCAGGGGGTAACCGTGAACTCGTAGTGTCCGTAGCGAGGTCGAAATGCTGTCTTCTTGATGACGGCGGCTGCCACGCGGATCTGGTGATATCCGCTACGCAAGTCGATTTTGCTGAAAATTCAGGCTCCTCGGAGTTGGTCGAAAGGTTCATCAGCTCGGGGGAGAGGGTAGCGGTTCTTGATGGTAGTATCGTTCAACGCCGGATAATCCATGCACATTTGCATCTTGCCAGTTTCCTTTTTCTTTTACTGGTGCAACGTAAGGTGACGTGGATGGGCGGATGAACCCCTGACTGAGCATCTCATTGAGCTGCTTTTTTGGCTCGGTCAACTCGTGATTGCTCATCCGTTAGGCCCCTTGGATGGTAGGCCTTCTTCCAGGCTTCAATTTGATGCGGTGGTCGATGTCTTACGGAGGAGGTAAAGTTGTCAGGAGTTCATCGGGGAAGACATTCGCGGACTCTTGGATAAGGGGTGCAATCTCTTCGGGTATCATCGCAAATTTCGTCGAGGCCGATGGGGGCTGATGAGGCCGATGATGAATGAGCTGCCGCCACTTCCACTTCTCCCATTGGCTAACGATGTATCAGCCACGCACGAGCTCCTTGTCGAATACAGTGTTTGGCCACGTTAAGCGGTATCGGCTACATTGGTTGTTGCTTTTCGGCTTCTGCAACCTCCTGTGCTGCTTCCACCTCCGCTGCTTCCGCTGTCGACTTCCATCCCGCACACGAAGTTGTCGTTTGGTGGCAGCAGCGGCAGCAGTAGTAGCAATTTGGCTGTTGTAGCGTCACGAGCGACTCGTTGATAACGTCTGCACTAGCGAGTCACTACTGACTTTAGTCATCATCGGTTGACATCATTGCTGATGTCAGCACCCATTAAAAAATGGGAGGGAAGAAGGAAGAAGAGGAGGAAAGGAAGCAAAAAAAGCACAACTCCATCCATCACGGTTGAAAGCCTTGGCAAGCAGAGGTCCTCCTCCGTTGGAGGACCCACTGGCATATATGACCAATCACCTCACCCTTGAAACTGTGTATCGACAAGTATATTGGGAAGTGAACATACCAGTGAACATGGACATCTAACAAAAACTAGTACGTAGCACGTGTAATCCATTATCAATAACACCTTACATGAGGAAATTATGTTTGGGCTCTAGTGGCATGAATTGATGTTGGTGATTTCTGAGAAATGTTTGCATATAGGAATACACTTTTTGATACACCAATTGGTGAGTGTATGAATTTGGGGTGATTAACCATAACTCACCATGAGTTGCTGTTGCTGTAGCGGAAACATCTGTTGCAACTACTGCTGCGGGTACTGGCGCAGCTATTGTGGCTGCTATTATGGCAGTAGTGGTGGCTGTTGTTGCTGTAGTGGCAAGTACAATTGCTGCTATTGTTGTTACAGCTACTACAACTGCTATAGAAAAGGGGGACCAGTGGGGAGTTATGGTTAATCACCCCACTGGTCCCCCTTTTCTATAGCAGTTGTAGTAGCTGTAACAACAATAGCAGCAACTGTACTTGCCACTACAGCAACAACAGCCACCACTACTGCCACAGTAGCAGCCACAATAGCTGCACCAGTACCCGCAGTAGTAGTTGCAACGGATGTTTCCGCTACAGCAACAGCAACTCATGGTACAGCCATAGCAACAATAGCAATAGCACCAGTAGCAGCATCCACAGAAGCATTAGCAACAGCATCCGCAACAGCAACTGGAGTCGTTGGAGCAGCGGCAACAACAACAGCAGCAACCCACAGGCTTTCTCGCCGGCTCGTCAGATCCCTTGGCCGCTATTCACCGGTAGCTTGCCAAACCGATGCAGCAACTTGCAGCACTACAACCGCCGACTCCACAGATCCATGCGAGCGTCCCACCATCCTTCCTTCTTCTTGAGCACTCCAGTCTCGCTATTTCTGTGGCCACGCATTACTTGGTGCAGCTTCAGACCTCGCGCCAACGTACATCAGTCCTTGGCCCCACTCTGGGTGCCGGGCGCAAGCCAAAGTACTTTGAGATCCCGCCCTCGCCGGGTGCATTTGGGCACAGGGCGAGGGTCGGTGGCCATACTACACCCTTCCGTAATATTCCTTCCACATCGACTAGCTGCATGATGTTGGTCGTGCCGTATGCTCCCTCGTCACGGTTGCCCCTCCGGCTGCACACATCGCCATCAAACCCTTCCTCGGCGACTTCACTACTGGCGGCCTTCCCGACCCCGTAGCAGCGTGGCACATCCTCACGTGCCCCCATCGCCTATCCATCGAGGCCGAGACCAGTTGCCTGTTCAGGGAGTTCAACCCCCTGCACATGGGGGAGACTAAGATGGTCACCTCCTACTGACAGCGGGCGGAGGACATCCTCAACCGCCAAGGGGATGTTGCTCCACCCCCTGTAGCCACGCTCTTGACCATCAAGCGCGGCGCAACCCACATGTGTGCCAATGTCTTCGTTCATTACACCCAGGACATCCTCAATGCAATGGCAGCCCAGGACACCCTCATGCCTTGGGCATACGAGCTATTCCTCCGGATTGAGGAGGTTCTTCAGGGGTCCCGCATCCAACGCACGGAGGCCCTCGCCTCTCCTGCTATCACCTCAGTGGCCATTGCCGCCCCTGTAGCAACTGCGTCGTCCACCTCCTTGTCGTCAGGGAAGAAGAAGTGCAGGGACAGAAAGGGCAAGGGCCATTAGCAGCAGTCGACCGAGTCCAGTGGTGGCGCCTTGGTCTGCCACAAATGTGGCAAGCTAAGACACGGGGGGTACACGTTCCTGCTCCCGATGGAAGAGGTGCGCGACATTATCCCCATGCATCACCAGCATGAGCGCTTTCTCGCTGTCGCTGCCGTGGTTGTTGCTGCCCCTAAAGCATCCACCCCGCCTTGCAGCTCCACCCCTCCGACGGTCGTACCTGCCATGCCGTCACCAGCCCTGCAGCAGCACCATCCGCAGCCATCGACTCCCCTCCCTCCGTCACCGGCACATCCCTCCTCCCTCCCGGGCTCAGGCGTCGTTACGCCGTAGTCAGTCTTCTCCCTCGGACCCTCCACCCGTGAGCGCCAGTTGGAGGAGTTCCTCATGCTCTGGCTCGGACTGCCTGGCCCTCCTCCCTCGAGAAGTGCGAGTTGTGTCACCGCCTGTTCCCCTACCCAACCCTGACAGAGACTGAGTTGCAGTCATGTCCTACATCCTCGTCCGTCCCTTCATCTCCCATGCCTTTCCCTCGTGCTCCTCTTTGTGATGGCGTCGCATGGTTGGAGGACTGACAATCTCGGTTTGCGCCCTCGTCCACAACGTTTGCGTCACTCGCTCACTGCCTTGTGTCGGTTCGCAACCAGGCGACGCCAGTCTAGGATCTAGCGGAGACCTGGATCATCGACTCCGGGGCCAGGCATCACATGACAGCCTCACGTGAGGCCTTCAGTGTCTTTGGTCCCATTGCCGATGTACTTGGTGTTCGGATGGGATGTGGCCAGGTGTTATATGTCCACGACGTTGGCATTCTTTGCTTCCGTGGTCTCTCTAGGGACGTCTTCGTGATCGATGTCGTCTTCGTCTCTGGTCTTGAGCTCAGCCTCCTGTCCCGTCACTGCCCTCGATCGCATGAGCATGGAAGTCTTGCACTCGCGTGGTGTTGGTACTCTTTCGTTGCGTCTGTCCCGTCGTGTTGTCCTGCACGCCACCGCTCGTGGCAGCCTGTGGCACGTCCCTCGTCTGTCCTCCCTGTCGACCGACATAGGCCACGTGTCTATAACCAGCATGCTCTCTCTGTAGCACACCCACCTTCTCCACCGCCGCCTCTGCCACGTCCATGCGGCCGCCATCAAGAGCATGCTCCGCATCCAGCCAGCCACGGGCCTTGACCCCGCCTTCTTCCCCGTGCCATGTCACACCGTGTGCATTGACTGCGCACAGGGGAAGATGCACTGCTTGACTAACCCCCTATCCGCCTCCCGTGCTTCCGCCCCTCTAGACCTGGTCCACTGTGATGTCATGGACCCTTTGCTCACAGAGTCTCTCGGGGAGCACGGACAGTATGTCATCACCCTCACCGACGACTTCTCCCGATACTGTTGGGTCTTCTCCCTTGACCCCCTTATGGAATTAAACTGGGTTATTTTCCGTCTTTCACTTCCACTTGTGCATGTTCAATTATTTGTTCCACATTACTTCATCTTGTGTAAGAAGAAACACAGACACAACCTTACTCATCCACGAAGAAAAGCGTTATCTATGATTTAAACTATTTATGTTTATATATATTTTTTGTGCCGAATGTAGTGTTCTCTCACATCCCATAGGTTGGAGCATGACGTGAGTGCACTTGAACTCGCCTTTGTTACATACTTGCAAAAATTGCTGGATGTTTACAGTGAAGTTCGAAGAATAATAACCTAAGAATCATTATTGTATCCTTGATTTCCTTGATATTCTGAAAATCTCTTGTTTGCAGAACCTTTTCCCCAGACTAACAACTTGTTGCCTGGAATCAGTACCCAGGCAACTTGTGTTGATGGGCCCCTGCATCAGTTGGCTATGGTAAGGATCTTAAAATGGTTCTCACGTCCTGGCTCGAAACTTGACTCATCCAGCACAATTTCAACGGGACGTTCATTTTCATGAATCTTTGGTGGACTTATGAACAAGTCAGAACAAAGATTTTGTCCTACGTTTGGTGAGTAGATCGAAGGGAAATGCTTCGGACCGCCCTCAAACGAATGTCGAAATTTCAAATGGCTGTCACTTCAATCTGCTTTCCCCGTCCTTGGCACGAGTGTCGAGCTGGATGTGTAGCCTGCTGCCTGACAAAAGCGACAAACAGCGCTGACTGAAGTCAGGCGGATCTGCGACGCGCACTGTGTCTGCTAATGACATGGCGATCTACTACAGCTGCCAACTCATGACATGTCAGACTGGGCCTGCATTCGACGTTGTTCCACGCTTCCTCGAAACCCCCGTGGTTACCAGGTCTGTCAGTCCGGAGACCGCCGTTTGCGTCTGTGACCTGCTTACGCAGTCGCTTGTACATCGTCTCATCTCTGTTTTTAACTGTGCCAGTCCGGGTTCGCATCCTTTGCGGCACCGTCCATTATCAAGGTTTGCACATTTATTCTACGATACTTCAACAGACTGATATGCAAACCACAGAACTGGTTTTCTTCTGGTTTTGCAATGACCAGCAAGGATTGTAGCCCTTGCGCGGGCCGCAACCACAAGCGGTTCCAAAATTTAACGCCCCGTTGTAGCCCCATTCGTCCAGTTTGCGCGCGCTCTTTGTCGCGCCCTCGATTCCAACGGGAGCTCCAACTGCTGCCCTGCGCTCCTACCCCTCCCTCCTACCCTCCGCCCACGCCTCGGCGATAGGCGCACGCGGCCCTGCCGGCCTCCTGTTTGCGCAACTGCTGCGCTGTGCGACAGCCGGATTCGACTCGTCCCGTCTCTTGGCCCCGTTTCGCTCTGGCATGCGTGTGCTGCTCTTGCACAACATTGCTCGCTGACTCCGTCCCGGCTCCTCCGCGGCAGCAGTTGCAAGGAGTAGACTGCAGGACCAGGAAGCATTGAAGGCCGAGTGATCACGCGCAAGCTGGCATTTTGTTGGGCAGCAGTTTGAAGAGCAGCAGCAGCTCGGCATGGACCCAAGCTGCTGCTGAAACTGAGCTGCTGTGGAAGAGACAAGCGCCTAGCGACAGAGACTTCGCAACAGCAAAGAACGCTGCGTCCTCAGTTACGATTCAGGCACCGTGCTTCTCCGACCGGGAAGGGGCCACCAGGACAGTTGCGAATAGAATAAACACAAGCAGGAAAAGCCGCTCGAGCTTTCTCAACGTCCGAATCTCCTGTCCACTATCTCGAAAGTTCCTCCAACACGTCCGCCGGACACTTGTTGTCGGCTTTCAATTGAAGCAAGGCAGGGAAATAGAATTTTTTTTTCTAAAGATGCTGCGCAAGGAGGGCGAGGGGTTGGAGGGAGCAGACAAGGTGCTGGTGGCGGCAGACGCCAGTGAGGAGGGGGCAGCTTCGTCGTCGGAGCTCATACAGTGGGCACTGAGTCGCGGCCAGCAGGGAGACGTAGTGTGCGTGCTGCACGTCGTCGTCACCCCAGAAGATTCCAACAAAGGTATTGATAGTGGCAGGGCCTCGCTGAGTAAGGGTGAGGAGTGAGTGTGGAGCTTGCCGCATGGCTGCGAACGTCGTGGGATGGGGTATGGGGTCTGAGGGCTGCATGCCGCATGGAGCATTCGTACATGTTGGTACGGTGCATGACGTCTGAATGCGTGCATCTTAGTATGGTGCATAACGTCTGCATGCGTACATCTTGCTATGGTGCAAGACGTCTGCATGCGTACATCTTGCTATGGTGCAAGACGTCTGCATGCGTACATATGGGTTCGACCCATGGCGTCTGCATGCGTACATATGGGTTCGACCCATGGCGTCTGCATGCGTACATATGGGTTCGACCCATGGCGTCTGCATGCGCACTTGTGAGTCCGGCGCATGGCCACACCAAGTTGTTGAAAGCCTCGGCGTTAGCGTTGGCGGCACGTTTGGCGCCATGGCCAGGCCGAGGTGATGGTGCTGCCGGCTTTCACCGGAGGATGCATTGGCGCATGGCATTTCCGTTTCCATCCCCACTGGCGGCTTCTGTACACGAGAGTGGCATGCGTGCAACGAGAGTGGCATGCGTGCAACGAGCCGGACTAAGGGTCCTCACTTGAATGCTGCTGACTTCGTCAATACGCTGTTGTTGTTCGATAATGCTGCAACCCCGCTCTGCACTGCACTGTACCGCTCTGGAATCCACTGCACCGCCCTGCCAGCACCCCGCCGCACTGCACTCCACTGCACAGCGCCCCACCGCACTGCACCGCACCGCTCCGCACCGCACAGTACGGCACTGCACTGCACCGCACCCCAACCACACCACACTGCACCGAATGGGGGTCGTACCCCATGGTATGTTGTGAATTCACATGTGCTCACAGACCCCCCCCCCCCCACACACACACACACATTTCCCCCCTCCCCCACGTTGCTTCCACTGGCGCTGCAGGGAAGGGAGGCTATGGGGACGAGGTGATGCACGAGCGCATGCAGCGGCTGTCGTCGTGTGTGTCGCAGCTGGAGCCTCTCTGCCAGCAGCGGCAGGTTTGTGATGTGTAGTGCACGGTGTGTGCATGTGTGTGTGTGTGTGCATGTGCATGTGCATGTGTGCACGCAAATGAACATGATGGAGGAGGAGGGTTGTGGTGTGTAAATGCTGCGGCAGAGACATACTCAGAGGGATGATCCTGCATGTGCTGCCCTTCTTGGCCTCCTGTTGCAGAGTGGGTTTGAGTTGGGAGATAGGAGGGGCTGGGGAGGGGAGGGGGTGAGGAGCCTGTGTGGGAGGAGTTTTGTGATTCAGTGTGAAAGAATACTGTCGTCACCTAAAGCGGTCAGTGGCAAGCATTGCGGTGCTGGCTGTAGGTTCCTGTGTGCATGTGAATGCAAACGCCACGCCTTCTTGCATACAAGCTCCAAGCTCCAAGCCTACTCATGCACTCATGCAGTCATGGTGCATGTGCATGAGTGTGTGCGTGTGTGTGTGTGGGGTGCAGGTGACGACGTCGATCAGGGTGGTGCAGGACTCGAGCCTTGCAGAGACGGTGGTACGAGAGGCACTTTCTCTGGGTGCCACGCGTGTTGTCATTGGTGGCAGCGGGTGAGTTGCGCGTGGCGGACATGCCAAAGCTAGCCTGTTGTTTGTGGTTGACGACTGTGAAAGCAACAGTATGCGGAATGCATGCCGGAATTTTCATGTCCTCAGCTGGTTAGATTGGGTCACCTCTGGTTCTGTGTGTGTGTGCAAAGACGTGGCCAGTCCCATGGTTGTATGCGGTGGCATGTGCTGCAGTTGCATCCTCCATGGTCCGTCTGGTCCGCAACACCACAGAAATGAGAACAGAAATAAAAGAGAGTGAGCTCACTTTTCGAGCGTGGAGGCAGAGGTGACTGGTTCCTCCTTGTCAGTTTGAAGCAGCAGCATGGTGGGACCATGTCGTGCATGTCCAAGTGTGCATGCTTGAAGCACATGTGCGGTGTTGCCACGATGGATCCTCATGCGTTCCCCACTCGCGCACACGCGTGCGCGCACACACACACACACACACACACACACA